>JAECWU010000046.1:0-233631 GCA_018150985.1 Chymomyza costata | reverse complement strand
TAATCAAATAAGCATTAATCGTTTATGTATTTTTTGAAAAATTTTTAAAGTTACACTAATGTATCACGGCCAACTCTCAAGATATTCAAGGTTAACGAAAATTGTCTTTTTTTTGCGCGTCAAATTTTCTACGAAATTGTTCTACAACAAAATTTCTTATCAATACCCCCTTGCTCGTAGTAAAGCTACTACAATAATAATAATTCTATTCGCAAGCACACAAGTCATGCATATATTCAATACATTATTCGATAATTAATCGAATAACAGCACATAAGTTATGCTTATTAAGACAGCAGTCGCACACACCCACACACTCAATCATGCATACACACGCACTCACACTCACATGTCCAATTATGTGACAAAAAAAGAGCAAAAAAAATGGCGTCGCTCTGCTTATCGATGGCCGCCAGTACAGCCAGTCAACCACTTCAAATAACTACAAATAATCAGCACAATCTAATAAAAAATAAAATCTATAAAAATAAAGAAAAAAAAAAAAAAAACATCAAAACAACAACGGCAGCACTTAAAGCTTTGTTTTGAGAGGGTTGTCAGAGCTACCCATTTAATGCGTATCATCGTATCATAAAAATCTCTCTTTTTTTTCGTTTTTGGGGGTGTGTGCACTGTGCACTTATTGGTTCGAAATATTTAACCGCTGGTCCAAAAGTCCACAGCAATTACCTGCGCAATATTATTGAGCAAACCTTCCCATCGTATATGTGTTGTTATTATGGCATTTGTGTCCATAGTCTGCCTTTTATTTGGCTACAAAAGTCAACTGAGAATTTATTATGCCGCCGTAGAAATTAATCGTCAATCAAAGTGGAACCAATAATTTTGAACTATGATCTGCAGGGTGAAACAAGCAGCGCATGATTCACGGACACGTGCTTTAATTCCATGGAGAAGAACAGAGTATGCATAACCACGAAATAAGTTATCGAAATTTCTTTTATGTAATTATTGCGCATACGTCGTGTTGGCGACATGTTGTCTATACAAGCACATAGGGCTTACAACTGCATGTTACACTGTTTGGAGCTCTGCTCTACCCTCTTTTCAGCATGAAATCTTACACAATTTGTGAACTTGTCAGTCACAGTCTCAAAAATTACATATAACTTTAGTTTGAATAATGCACATTGGTTTTGTAAGGGTTTTTCCCCTTTTTTCTTATTAATTTGATATTATATAAGAAATATTTTGATTTAAGTATGAATATCTAAGTTGTAAAGCTGTAAGGGCTAAGCTTTATACATATAAGTATTGTAAATAGTTAGTAAATGAATATTTAAAATATAAGGGTAAAGGCCCATACGCAGCTTGCAAATGTCAAAACTTCATATAAAAAAAAATTCCCACCATTTGGGATTTTTTTTTTATATGAAGTTGTGACATTTCGTGCGAAATTTTTGCATGCTGCGTATGGGCCTTTAAGGCCCATGAAAAATATAATATAAATAATACTGGGATTTTTCCATATGAAAAATAGTGGGATTTTTTTATATGAAGTTTGTCATTCCATGCGTTATTTTTGCATGCCGCATATGGGCCTTTACCCTAATATTTTAAATATTCATTTAATAGTGGTATTTTTTTTTTTTTGAAGTTTTGTCATTCCGCGCGAAATTTTTGCATGCTACGTATGGGTACCTTAAATAAAGAAACTGAAATGTATATTGCAGCAGCTAATGAAATATACATAAATTTCCCATAAAAAAAAAAACGTCCCATTGGAATATTTTAAACCAAAACAATTTGCCTGTACAAAGGGTCTCTTAGGCACATTGTTCCTTCGATTTATAATCCAAAAACCATTTTTCGATCATAACTGTGCAAAATCAGAAAAAAAAATAGGCGGTCGGGTTTACCCCACCATTTTTAAAAAACACAAATAACTGACTTTTTTGAAAAATATCTCAAAAATTACTAATGGCCAGAATATATCAACAGTTCTAGAAAGTTGCGGCAAAGCGTTAGCTTCACTTTGGTATATTAGATCCGATGTCAAATAAGCATTTTATTGCCAAAACGAATAAGTCGGATTTGCCCCACTTTACCCTTTATATGTGATAGAGTTTCATTTTTTTTTTGGTAAATTTCAATTATTTGCTGATTTATTGATAACTGAACATTTAGGTAGATTTTTTTTAGATAAGCCACATCTCTTGAGCGAATGAAGTATTAGAAAAATTTCGTTTTCCTACCAATATTTTTTTACCTTTAGCCCAGTCATATAAGTAATTTTAGTGTTCTTTCAAATCACATTTTGATTTTTATTAAAATTATATCCCTTACGTTACAAAAAATGGATGTCGGTTTGAAGGTCAAACTGTCTTTGAATAATTTATAGGGAAAAAAGTAAGCAAAATAAAAGTCCAAAAATTATTAAGAATGAGCAATATTTAAGTATTTTAAAACAGTTCAATAAAAGAAAATCTTTAGCTTCTGAGAACTATCTTCAAAATTGCGAAATTTATTTTTTTTTTTTTCATGCATAAGCATAAAGACGCTCACACTGCAATTCAAACGTGAAATCGAACTTCCAATACGAGTAGGATCTCACGGCCAAATTGGCCGGTATACTGCAGAAAAATAACTAAGGAACTTTGCTGCCTAAGTAGAGCCCAATTCTCGAAAGTAATCCGAGCATACATTAAGGCTTAACGCTCCTCATCATGACTTCTGCAGAATTCGCGGCGATGAGGAAGAGCTGGAGTTGGTGGAGCACCTCTTCTGTCACTGCCCGGGAATATTTAGAACAAGGTTCCGCTTCCTCAAGTCACACTACCTAAATGACTTATCCCAGCTCAAATATTACAGGCAACGAAATAGCAGACGAGTTGGCAAGACCACTATCCTTCTACCGGATAAGAAGGATATCCGTATGCCGTTGGCCTCTTTCAAGTTACAAATAAGGGAAAAATGAAGTACCCATGCCCAAAGAATCTGGAACAATACACCTCATTGTAGACTCAGTCGCCAAATATGGCCAAAAATAGACGCAAAACGCTCCTCCAAGCTTTGCGGACTAAATTGATCACAGTGCTCGGCGGTTGTCAGTGCAATCACCGGACACTGGCTTGTCGGGGTACATGCAGCCAGACTAAATGTTCCGAAAAATGACATTTGCAGAAGCTGCAAAGATGAGGTAGAGGTAGAATCGGTAGAGCACTTCTTCTGTTCCTGCGAAGCTCTGAGCAGACGCAGGAAAAATCCACAATCTAGCAGAGCTAGAAACTATTTGCCCGAGGAAGGGTTCCTTCTTAGTTTCTCATAAAGAAAAAATGGTAAAAGTTACAGAAAGAGTTACAACGGGCCAGTCTAGGCCTAAGTGTGCTGGTCTTAGCCGCTTCAACCTAACCTAACCAATCCCAGCTCTCAGAAAAGAGTCCGAAATGCCTTTCGAGGTTTATTGAGGCCACCGGATGGCTGTGAATTAGAGCATCTTGAGGACCTCTCTAGTCGGGAAAGGGTGTAGGAAAGTCCACCATTGCGGTATCACAACGGGCCAATTTTTCTGGCCTTAGTGAGTTGGGTCGTCACGTCCTAACTGCTGTCTTAATCTAACCTAACCTTGACTTCTTCAAATTTTGAATATTTAAGTAAAAACAGCGAATACTTTTTAGAAATATTTTAAAAAAGGTAAATAAAAGACAATCTTCTTTAACGTCTAATTTTTTTCAAAACTTTGAAATTGATTGATTTCTACCATATTTTCAAGTTTTTCTTTAAAAAACTTTTAAACGTATAGATAATTTCCAGTAATTTAAAAGACTTTTGTTATTTTTAGGAATATTTGTAAAAATAATAGGGGAGTTAAAAAAATGGTAAAAATCGCTTACAATGAGCACGGGAAATATGAGTAGATGACGACAGCAAAAAATTCGGATTTGGGAGCACGCAAAAGCCAATCCGAATAAAATTGTTCGTTTTGTTTTTTTTGTTTTCCGAAGCATTCCCGAATATTGTGGCATAGTCCATAAAAAGCACAACAATTGAAGAGAATAAAAAACTTTTCAAGTCCTACGGTTTTTTTTTTTTTTTTCAATTTTTGGCTGTCAATATGTCAGCTGCTAAGCTGGAGACTGACAGTCTCGTAACGAATACAATATATGCATGGAAAATCACTTTATCAGAAAAACCAAGAACAGAGCTCTTATTTGATAAGCTTTATAAAACAAACCTACCTTGCCAAGAGTCTTTCAAAAACTTATTTACAAAGTTTGAATACATAGAGTAGTGCTGAAGAAAACATCGATGTTACATGATGTTTTCTCCAGCACTAATATAGAGTATCTGTTAGTCAGTATAAACCAACTTGTTGTGGCTTTGAGCGCGCATTAAGTTTGTTTTGCTTACCATCTGGTCCAGTGACTGGTTCTAGGCTTTATCCAAAAAGTTTTTCAATTTAAAGCTTAAATATTGACTCAAAGTGTCACAGCTTCAAGTTGCTCAAGTTTTTGCTTTGTTTTGAGTTAACAATTATGTGCACGGGTTGGTTGTTTTTTTTTTTTTTTTTTTTTTTTATTTGCTTGACTAACATTTCATCAATTGAAGCACTCTTAATTTTAGTACGTAGTACTATTTTTTTTTTTAACACATTGACAAATACAGCGACAAGTTAAAAGCAGCGCGTTTTTGAATATTGATACTTTAAATGAACACAAACAACTCGAAAAAAAAACTCGAGTATTTTTTATGTTTTGTTTAAAACAATCTGCACTTTAATATTTTTTAAACTTGAAAAAAGTTTTACTTTTAAAGCAACACATTCATATCTAACATATTTATATTTTAATTTTTTAGTGTTGTAGAATCTTTATTTATTTAATATTTGCTTGTAATACAGCACAAATTTAAAATAATTATTTTTGAAATTTATTTTTTTTTTTTTTAATTAATGCAGAATTTGTTTTAAATATTTAATAACAATTAATTAAAAGTTTTTCGCATTTACGATTTTTTTTTTAATAATTCACTTTTTTAAAATATGTTTAATGTTTTTATTGATTTGCTAATTTTAATATTTTTTTTACTGTTTTAACTCTTCACGTACTTTTTTGTAGTTTTTAATAAATAAATTGTTGTTTTTTTAATTCGTTTATATTTTGATATTTAAAATTTGTTCAAACTGTTTCAATTTTATGCATTTAAATAATATTTAGAAATGTATTCATGCATTTTTTATTATTTTGTTTTACTTCTGTGGCATTATTTATTTTCTAAAAGAAAAATTATTTTATATTTAATAGATATAGGTTGTACCGGTTGACCCCTGGCGGAGTCACACATAGACTAGATAGTCCTTAGTGGTACCGGAAGGTTATTTAATATTTTTAACAACTTTCATTAAAAATTTAACATTTTTTTATTGATTTTTGTTAAAAAAATTTATTTCAAATCAGATTTGTTAACATTTTTTTAAAGCTTTTTTTGTGCAAAAACTTATTTTTAAATTAACTTATTTACATTTTTATTTTTAGCTATGTACTTAAATAAATTTTATTTTTTAAGCTAAAAGTTAACTAAAGTAAGATCAGGTTGACTTAAGAAGTCAATATACCCATGTCCGTCTGTCCGTCCGTATGAACGCCTAGGATCTCAGAGTTGGTCAGAGCCAGAGCAACCAAACCTTATAATTCCATAGGAGACAAGCTTAATTAATTTTTTTGATATCGGGGTTATATTATATAGCTCTTATGGGGGTGTTTGAGAGGAACTCGAAAAAGACTAACAGTTTTATATGGACAATTCGTTCATTTATGAAAATATCGTAACCAAATGGTATTCGGAAGTTTGTTAGGGTTCCCCAGCACTGTAACAAATTTGATCAAAGTCAGTTGACTATATCATATAGTGCTAATAGGATCGATTGGTCTAAAAACATGTTTGATGCGAAATTCCTTGTGTTTCGTGCGTTTTTGAAGATATCGTTACCAAATTGGGTATTTGATAGTTTTCTAAGGTTTTCCAAATTTTATCAAAATCGGTTGACTATATACCATAGCCCCAGGCCTAACGAGAGGGGAGGGGGATTCCCCCCGGGCCCGGAGTTTTGTCAGGGGCCCGCTGTAATTACTGTCGTACTGACTTGATTCAAGCTAAAGGTTTAATAGAGGGGCCGGTACATTTTTCCCCCGGGCCCGGATTTTCACTCTACGGCCTTGCATAGCCCGATCGGTCAAAAAAACGTGTTTGGTGCATTATTCGTTGTGTTGCGCTTGTTTATAAAGATATTACAGCCTGATTTGGGGTTTGCTAGTTTTTTATGGTTCCCCAGCACAGTAACAAGTTTGAATCAAAAGCGTTTGACTATATTCTATGTACTTATAGTCCCCAAAGGATCCATCGTTCAAAAAAACGTTTTTGTGCAAAGTTCGTCTGTGTCAAGTTTATTTACAGGGCCGCAGATAGAAGATTCGGGCCCGGGGGTGAAATTTAACGGCCCCTCTATTACACCTTTAGCTCGAATCGTTGAGTTTTGTAAGTACGACAGCAATTACACCGGATCCCTGAGAAAATTCCGAGCCCGGGGGAATCCCCTGTTTATTTATGAAAACATCGTGAATTTGGCAATCAAATATATCTATACCGAATTGGATTGCAATGTACCATGGTATCCCATTTATTTTATTTTTATATTTTATTTTTATATTTTATTTTCTATTATATTTTACTTTCATATTTTTGTATTATTTTGTAGTTTTATTTACCTTTAGTTAAATTATATTATTTTTTATGAAAAATTTGTTTTAAAAATTGATTGCTGCATTCTTTTTAAACACTAAATACACATGCTTTTTGATTTGCATAAATATTTTGTATATATTTTATTTCGTTTGTACATTTTTATCAATATCAACATTTATTATTTATATATTTGCTATTTATACACATATATACTTTTCTAACTTGTATATAGATTTTTGAAATAATTTATTTTGTTTTATACCTTCTGAGAATTCAAATTCTTTTAGCACATTTTTTTAATTTCAGCTTTTAATTTAAAATGAACAATGCAAATCTTTCTTTTATTAACATACATTTTATTTTAATTTAATTTTTATTTTAATTTTCAAAACTCTTTTAAACACTCAAACATTTATATTAGATTTAAACACTTTAATCGAGATTTTAGCACTTACATTATTTAAATTATTTTATATATGTTTAAAATTAAATTTATTCATGAGTCATTTTTGTTACACTTAATTGTTTGCTATTTTAATTTTCCATAATTCAATGTAAATCTCTCAATTAACGATATACGCATGAATTTCCATTTCCATTAACATTAACAATACAATTTTCACTTCAATTTGATTTCCATTTCACGCGTCATTTATCAATATTCGTTTGAATTTTGCCGCACGCTCCAACACTGTCACGGCCCGATTAAAGTTGGTCAAGTTGGTTTCTAAAATGGCGGCGTCACTAACGATATCTCGTTACCGCGTGTGTGTGGAAGCAACAAGCGTCAGTTCCACAATGATAACACTTGTTAGCTGCGTCTTTGGCAAACGCCGCAAAATTTTGTCCAAAAGTGAAAGCTCTTCGGGAGAGCTTTTACGCACATTGACTTTGTTGTGTGCTGAGAGTGAAGAGCGTAAGCTCTTTTGTTTATGCGTTTACTTGGCTTTTGGTACAGTGAGCAAAAGGTTTAAAGGACTGAAATTTTTGCTAATGCATAGACGTACGTATTGGAGATGGACTTGATGGAAAGTATTTTAAGTAAGATGACGCCCGAGACTCCTAAAGTTAACTGCAATATGGGGCAAAACGTATAAACGCGTAATTTATTGTTTTGACTACTTTGTGATGTCGACCCTTTGGTAGACTTACTACCAGCTTTGATTTTGGGTACGGCCTCTAGTGGGACGGACGGCTTCCGCCAGCTGCAGCAGTATTATAGCTACCAGCGCACACAAGTGCATTAGCCTGTTTCTCAGCAGTCAAGTCAGTTGCTGGACCCGCATAGGCTATCGCGTAAATATTTTTCCTGATTGCAACTGAAAGAACTTAATGATCCTTGTGTCTATCAATTATGACTTCTTAAATTTGATACAGTTTATTTTTTCCTGTTGCCAAGACCCTTCCCCAACCTATATTTTTTTGCAATTTCAAAGCTTGATTGAAATAAAACAATCTTTCGATTTATTCGTTCTAGTTCTAGTGCTGGGGTATAACTCAGTCTAAACCAGGGCCGACTTACAAGTAATTTGTAGTCTTCTGAGACACTGGGCGGCGTAGGGGGGTTAGCAGTCACATACCATTTCTATACTTTAACGATTGCTGCTGCTGAAAACAATATTTCCTACTGTGTGTACTCATATGATCGCCACAGACTACGTCAATGGGCCCCCTTGTCCGTATCTAGGCTCAATTAAGGTATGAGTTTGTGGCTGGCGGGCGAAGCCAACGCGTACCAACAAAAGGGCCGGCATGTGTTGCACTAGTGTGGCGAAGCCAGCTCGGTTTATAATATATGCGGCAGGAAGGTGGGGAATAGGAATGGCAACACACACTTTGACGTTCAATAAGTCTCGCGACACTTGAGCACATATATTTACAATAATGAACCACTTTTAATTTCTTTTCATAACTTTATAATCGCTTCACTTTAGCCCCATACTTTAACCTTTTATTATTAACCACATTTTTCTCTTTCCTAACCTAACTCTTCTCGCGTGTCCATTTTGTATTATGCCTCCTGTGTTTCCCGCGTCCACGTCTGTGCTCGTCGCCATCCAAATCTATTCTCCTCGTGTTATCTCCAATTCGCGCCAACCGCAGTCTGCCGATACGATCAACGGCTATCGGTTGGCTGGGTTGGCAGTCCGGCGTGGCGATGTCTATCTTATTCTTATCGATGTTAAGTTAATACTAGATACATTATAGTTGACTTAATACTAGATTTTATAAGCCTTACATTTGAAATATACTATTGTGGCGAGTCCAGGTAGCCTCGTTACAATCAAACATCGAACATAATTGCATATACATAAATAGTATTTTATAGGCTAGAGTTGGCACTGGGTTGGTTATGAAAACTAAAGTTGCTACTTAAATGTGTTTCCTTGAAAAGTTTTCAGGATTTCTCAATGTTGGGCTTTGTTTCAAATCGTAAATTTTTATGTCGTGTGAGTAATTACACTAGTTTAAACGAAAAATGAAACTGCATTTATTTTTTTCTCAAGAACTGTTTTTGAGATTTTTTCAAAAAACATGTTTTTGGGTACTTTTTTCTGTTATTCGGGAATATAGGCCTATATGCAGTTCGAAATATTTCGCGCGGAATGACAAAACTTCATATAAAAAAACAGTCCCAAAGGGGATATCCCAAATGGGATTTTTTTTTTATATGAAGTTTTGTCATTCCCCAAAGGGGATATCCCAAATGGGATTTTTTTTTTATATGAAGTTTTGTCATTCCGCGCGAAATTTTTCGAACTGCGTAGACCCCTTATATCGTGAACAAAATTTTGTATCGACATGTAAGACGAATAGATTAAGGTATTGGCAAAAAAAAATTATTGAGTTTACTTGCAACGAAAGTCGAAAAAAAATCACTGAAAATGTATTTTCTGCACAATTATTATGTCGTGTTTCCTTCAAATTTTGGAAAGCGATATGAGGGTTTTTGGGACAAAGGCATGATGGGTAATTACTGCTGGATGCAAATTTGTAACTGAACGCCAACGAAAAACTTTGAGTGAACATTTTTTTTTTCGACCAAAATTGTGACTGATTGAAAATTGGAACTTATACATTTTTGGTACATGGATCCATAACATCAACACTTCTTACTCGATTTTAAAGATCTTAGGCTCGAAATGCTCGTAAATGAATTCTTTTTCTGCTCAAAGTTAAAAAATGGGGCTGCGTGGCGACGCACAAATTGACGAAGTTCTAGACAATTATCATGAGAACATGAATGCAATTATACTCTCGCAAGGCGGTGATCACTTCCACATACCGAAATCAATTGACTGGCGCCAGAACGTGCTCAGTTCCTTCGACGAAACCCGATTTATTCAAATGCTGAGGGTAACTCCACAATAGTTCCAGCCTAGTACAGCCCCTGTATTTTCCAATTCGCATGTATTGGTACTCTTTTATTTGCTTAAGCTCCAACAACAAGTAATTATGTCTCTTTTAACTTGCATTAATACAATTTGATTATTTTAAATTTGGCGCTCATTTTTTTTTAACGAGTGTAAGGCAACTCGTTGTTTTTCATATCACGAAATGGCTTAAAGATGACAAGTGCTGAAAATGCCGCATTTATCGTATTATGCAACACTTTCTGCTCAACTCAACAGCAAAAAGTAGACTAGGGTCTGGGTTGAGGAAAACTTGAGTTGAGAGTTGAAACGCAGGGTTGTATTTTGGAATACATTTTGTTTTTGTAAAAGTCCTCAACTCCTCATCTCAACACAAAGCGTGAATACCCCAATTGTTTCAAGGTTCACTCGATGGCCCTAAAATTTGTAAACTAGTGTAAACACACAACTATTGTTATTGTTTCTAATAAATGCTTCTCCTACAATCATCACACCTACATCTGCCTCTGGAGTAACAATTCTTTAAAATTTGTTTAGAAGGGTTTTGGCAACTTTACAAGTCTTCAAAACTCACTGGGCTCTAAAAAAAAGCGTCAAAGCTTATTTAAACCTTTATTGTTTGGTCGATTTTGCTCTTGCTGAATTTATAAAAGAAATCGATTTTTATCGATAAATTCACTACGATATCGCAGCAGTTCGCAAGTAGCCCTGGTGGAAACTGTCAATAAAGTCCTAAACAAAAACTCAAATCATATAGTCTGGCGTTTGCTTTCAAACGTTTTCCGTGCTCATTTTTATACCTCCCAATTTATTCCAGTTACTTTCTTTGGTATATTAACAAGTTAAGCGAAAATAAATTTATAGACGTTAGAGTTGCTGCAAAATTCTAATACACAAATTTAAATACCACATATACAATTAAATATTATCATGTTAACGTATAAGGATCTTATAGACGTGGCCATAGGCACTCCGGAATCGGGTCATGTGAACTTTTACGCACTGCACGTGCTGCTCACGAGCTTTGCTCAGAAGCTGGATTGTCTCTACGAGGTGGTGGAGCACGATAATGAGCATTTGATGCTCAATGCCATACGCTTGCAGAGCAGCTTAAGTAAGTGAAATGTTAAAGATTGGTTTGGTCATTGTGTGCTTAAAAATATAGCTTGAAACAGCTTGCGTTTCAGTGGGCAAGTCCTCCAGATACCGTTTGGGTGGCGGCGCCGATGAAGAGGCAGCCAGCGCAGCGCCAGCTGCTGAGCCAGCAGCAGAAGAGGCAGTGCCGGCTGCTGAGGAAGTAGCAGAGCAAGCAGCGCCAGCAGAGCCGGAAGTTGCGCCGGAACAAACAGCGCCAGCAGAACCGGAAGTAGCACCAGATGCAGCACCGGCACCAGAGCCAGAAATCGCAGCTGCGCCAGAGCCAGCTGTGGAAGAAACTGTAGAACAAGCTGCAGAGCCGGCGAAAGAAGCTGCACCCGAAGCAGCTGCAGCTGAAAAAGCCGAGCATGTGCTTGAAGCAGTTACGCCCAAGTCTAAAAGTCCAACGGCTGGCACGCCCACATCAAACCGCCCAGAAGCACTTAGTCGACACTCCTCACGTGACTTGAAGCCATCGGGGGATTTTGCAGGTTTCATAAACAAATTGGAAAAGCGCATGTCACGCATGGAACTACAAAAAGAGCAATCCAGCATTGAGTTGCAGCAGTTTGTGAACAATCTGACTAGTCAATTGCACCTGACCATGAACCAGCTAAACAATGTAACACATATGTTGTTGGATCAGGATACGGATATGCAACGCGTCAAGACATTGCGCAAATGTGCGCGTCAACTGCGCGCTATGATGGAAGCCGGCTTATATGAATGCTCATCCACGAGCTGGCAGAGTCATGAGATGCTGGCGGAAGAGTTTGAAGCCGAAGAGACAGCTGTGGAAGACGATATGGTGTCAACTGCCTCCACCGAGAAAGCCAAATCCGAGGAGGAAAGTTTGGATCTAGAGCAACAAGTCTGCTATACGCCAGAACGCATGCTCAATGAGGTGCTGCAGCTAAAATCGGATCTCTGTGAGCTGACCAACAAGATCAATGAATTATCGGCGGCACTACTTAAGCAAGATGCACAGCGCACTATGGCCAGGGTGATGGAACTATCCGAACTAATGCGGGATATGCGCATGAGTAATGCTACCAATAAGGAGCTTTTGGATAATCTGGCCGCACGCATGGATTACGCGGCCAATAATATAACGCAATTGAAGCAGGCCATAGCGCATCTGGATAGTGTTAAAACTGACAAGAGCGAAGTGGAGCTGCTTTTGGCCGAGAAGGTGGACTTTGCGCAGCTGAAAACTAAAGTGTCGCATGAGCAGCTGGACTTATTCAAGGAGCGTCTGGAGAAACAGTTCTGCGAGATGCGCAGTGTTGTGGGCCGCAATGAGCGTAATGTGCTGCAGATTATCGATGGATTGCGCATGTCTTTGGGCATTGATGCACTGGAACTGAGTCTCAAGGATTTCCGCGAGCTCATAGAACAACGCGTGATTATGATTGCCGAGGCGCTGCGTAAATATATGGAAATGACCAACGATGACTGCGCTGCAGCGGCTGGTCGTGTTAAGGTCATGCAGGATTTGTCTTGTCTTTCCTGTGATACACCCTGTGTCATGCGCACCGTGGAACGCTCCAAGCTGCCGGTACCTGCTTCAACTAAAGCCTCTTCGGGTATTGCGCCCATAGTTACCTATGAGCTGGGACAAATACGTAAATCGGGTATTATGGGCTACTATCGCAAGGATGAGTTTCCGCATACTTGTCAGGCCTGGACTCAGGGCACCTCCAAGATGCCCATGAACAAATGTGTGCCGCGTCATGCAGGTGGTCTGCACACTGTACACACTGCCGAGGAGCATCAGAAAAAGGTTGTCATGTCCAAGAAGAATGCGGGCTGGTAGCCGTCTGTTCTGAAGACCTGCGTTCCATGCATTTCTGTTTAACGTATATGTATTATTGTTTTATTAACTTTTAAATTTCCTTTTGCTGTTCTCCAAGTACAGACATCAGCAAATTGTTAAAACTCGAGAGTACACAAAATTAAAAAAAAAAAAACACAAGAGTAGTTATATTAACAATGATAAAAAATTAAATTAAATTTCAAATTGAGACAAATAAATCTTAAGACTATTATTCCTAAAAGAAAAACCAATATTCTTGCATTTAAAATAAAATATCCAACTTAAAACAATAAATCCAAAAAGTCTCAAATTAAGATTATTTTAAAATTAAAACAACTAGAGTGCTAAAATAAAACCAAAAATACTCAAAACATGGCTAAACGTTCTGAAATAAAAATTAATCTTTTATTAAGAAAAACATTCCAAAATTATGATTTTAAGCTTTTTTATAAAGCTAAAATATAATTGTACCTTGTCTCAAAATTTTTTTGAACTTCAAGATTCTAAAAAGATAAAAGATTATGCTAACGATTTTAGAATTTTTGAAACCTTTAATATTTTGTGGTCCCAAAGGCAGTCCTCCAATTTAAAATGAGATACCAAAATCAAAAACCAGATAGTTAAAAATCCAAAATTAGAATCTTTGTTTTTATCAATGCAGATTCTTATTTTAATATCTTTATGTAAGTGAAATTCCGTGCATCTATCTCTTTTGGTCTTTGAAAAAAATATGATTTTTAAGATATTTTTTTTATATGAAGTTTTGACATTTCGTGCGGAACTCTTGCATGCTGCGTATGGGCCTTTAAGAAAAAAAAAACACCGCTACCGTAATGCATGAGACTATAATAAAGGGTTTTCTAAATAAAGTCAGATAGATGTTGACATGATGTTCATTTTGAAGTCGTTTTCAAAAATTTACCAATATCGCCATGCATTGCCACCTGGTCAACATCGTGTGGATTGTCTTAGCTTGTTACTGTAGCCATTCATCCAAAATATGGTTGTTTAAGATGTTTTTTCGACCAAAAAATAAAAATAAATAAAATATTTTTATCATTTAAACGTGTTTTTGTTTTAGCGGCAGTATCTGAAAATTAAATAATACGTTAGACAGACGCCATCAAAACAACATGGCTGCCACAGACCACCAACATCTACACGCACCAATTAAAAATCTCTATATAAATCGTGAGCCCAAAAGTATGCAATGATTTAGTTTAAAATTTTTATACGCTGTCCAAAGCCAAGTTGCCTTATTTTTGTGTTAACCAATTTAATCATGCGGATTACAATAACTTTATATGTATTACATAATATTTTTTTTTTTAATTTAATTATAATCTGTAATTTTAGATGCTTCTGCATATATGAGTGACTCATATAAACATTCTCAAACATATTTAGCCCAGACACAAACCTTTGTAATGTGTTGCTTCGCTGTGGCACTTATTACTGCGCTGTGGATCCTAAAACTTTTGAAACCGTAGTATCCAAATTTTGTGTTACTCTAATTTGAACAAGGTTAACAATTTGAACCACATTAATTAAAACTTGTCTTAAAAATGAAATAGTATGTGAACTAGTGCTGAAAGTATCGTTGCATCGATGCTTCGATAAGTCGATGTATCGAATTTAAAAATATAGAAAACATCGATGTTGGTCAACAGAGATGGTTCTCCAGCACTGCTGCACTCATCAAATGGGTGTTTATTAGTGCTGGAGAAACATCGATGTTGGCCAACATACATATATATAGATATTTTTAACTTCGATACATCGCTGATATATCGCTGCAGCGATGTTTCTCCATTTAAATGTGAATTATTTTACAAATGAGTTACGCAGTCTGAGAAATTTAAAAGTTGATTTTAAACAATAAAGATTCGAAATCCATAGTCTCAAGTAAATGTTGTTCCCATAATTTTCAGTGTTTCCAACAATTTGCGCCAAAAATATGTTTATGCAACTCCCATGCAAAATTAAGGGTTTTCGACAGTTTTGACATAGAAAGTAGTTAAATTTAAAGTAAGAAATTCTCCAAATTTAAACTAAATCTTAGTTACAGACAATTATGTGCTCTAATGGACGCATGATTATTTTTTGATGATTTTGTTTTATAACAACGACATTCGCAATTTTTTGAAATATAAAACTTATTCAAATCGCCTCATCCATCCGAAGTATAATGTTATTAACTTATAATAAAAACCCCTTTTTGGTTTTTTGAATGATCACGCTAAAACTCTTTTTTTCTGATCCCTCGCAAATTTTGCTGCTTCCCACGTATTTATCTTTATAAGGTCTTGAAAATTTTACTAAAATACATATCTTCCATTAAAAACTTTTTCTTATAAATTAATGTTTGGCCAAAAAATCCTAAGTAACAGCTGTTTTCGAACATCTCAACTGTGTCAGCCCTTTCAAATCGCAAGACAATACATGTTAGGTGCAGCTGCCATACATTGGTAATATATTTGCCTTACAATATTACTATGTGATGGATAAATGGAAATAAATAACATCATAAAAGCTTTAAATGACTCAAAGTCAAGCTTATTTAAAAACTTTCGACAATTATAGATTTTTAATTACCTCAATTATTGCATCAAAGTTCAAAGCTTTAAATAGATTCTTATAATATTTTTGTATAAGCTTTTTAATAGCACTTTAGATAAAGACTTATTTTGTCTTAAAACTAAATGTAAAAAATTTTTGTTTAAGCCAAACAAAAAACTTTAGAAGTAAAATTTATATTAAATGTTGCCAATTTTCCCGCATAAAGAACATTATTAATAAAAAAAGCTTAAAAGAATACTTTACTTAATAATTTTATTTGAGTTTATATAACTAATTTATTTCAAAGCTTTGTTATCACAAATTGAAACTTGTGGATTGCGCGCGCATCGATAAGTTCTGCCTACAGCATTTTTATCGATATTAACATATCGCCAGCAGCAGCTGCTTAACAGAGACCACACGCTCGCTGTTAAGTTTCTGTTAACCGCTGAGCGAGTTTTAAATTTGTTTGGCGTCTCTCTCTCATAAGCCAAACAACCAGCAACCGAACAAGTTCTGCGACGGCGGCAACAAAGTATATTAAAAGAAATATAAAAAAAACCAGCTATACTTTATTGTAGCTCTGTGTCGCGTCTGCAAGTTCTGCCGATCGCAAATAATCGCATAAATATTATAAATGTGCCCAACGTGGACTTTTTGTGATGTATTGAATTGTTTATATGTGTAGGTATGTGCTTTTATTTATAGCAAATTTGCAATAATATATAAAGAAATTCCATAAAAAAATAAAAACATTTTATCGTCGTCCAATTGGAATTTAATCAACAAAAAAATATATGTTAATTGTTGTTGTTGTTTTTGTGCCGTTATAATTGTGAAAAAATCAAATTTTTGGCAAAAGCCATAAAACAAAACAGCAGCTTTGACAATAAGTCAAGTTTAATATTCCGAAACGAAAACGAAGCGCAAAACGAAAACGAAATAACAAACAAAATAAAAGTGCAAAAAATTTTGGATCGTTCTGTATAGAGTTGTACTACAACAACCCCTCCTCGCACCGCAACTTCCTCAAAGGAATTTATTTTACCTGAACAAAATTCTGGCGCACCTTTTGCAGCCGGCTCTAGTTTGCTAGTTACCTTTAACGCTCTCTTTCGCTGACGTCGCTCGTGAGCAAAACAAAAACGCACAAAAATGGCCATGCAAAGAGAGGTGGGCGTGCAGGACTTTGTGCTCCTAGACCAGGTCACGTTGGAAAAGTTCATGGACAACTTGCGTAAGCGGTAAGTGCAGCATCCTTACTACTATATAGTATATGACCCCCGGAAGCAACCCAACCAACTAGCTTATTGTGCAACTCTTTGCCTTGGCCTCGGCTGGGTTGGCTCTGTTTACATTCAGTTGGCATTTGTTGCGCGGTCTAGTTCAAGGTTTTAACCAAGTCGCTACTCTTATTGCCAGAGACGTAGCTGGCACTAATTTTTGGCGGGGTTCATAAATTTTAAATTGAAGTGAAATAATCATATTCACTTAATTTTTGCGAATTTTCACAAAATTATTTTTTACTTACTTTAGTTTATGAAACCGTCTTAATATAATAATAAACAATTACCTGCACAATCCGGCTTAGGAACTGATTGATTATATAAACAAGCTTAAAAAAGTATAATAAAATTAAATTAATTATTTAAAATTAATTACAATTAAAAAAAAAATTTGTATTTTAGGGAAATAATTATTTTTTAAAAAATGTCGTTGTCGGTATTGTTCCAATCAAATCACTGGAATACATTTCTAAGAATAAAGTAAAGTTCAAAATAAATACGAACGGCTATACTAAAAGCCGTGCCGGTCCTAATGCATTAAGTTTTTTTCCAATATTATTATAGAAATTTTTTAAAAATCTATATTTTTGGGATATTTCTTTATCCACAAAGCAAGAAACATTTCAAGTGTTTAAAATCTTTAGGTAACTAAGGAAATAATGGATTAAATAAATTATGTTTAAAAATTGTTAAATAAATCTTAGACGGTTCGGGGATCAGCGGATTAGCATAAATCGGGAAATGTATTTGATAAATTGTACATCATATATCTGTGCAGCTTGCGTAAAGTATCTTGATCCCAGGTCCAACTGTGGTATAAATGCCATAGGTAACCGAGAAAATCATTGGAGTTAGTCATGTTTGATTTTTGAAAAACTTGAGTAGCTCATTAAACATCGTAGAATACAAAATTAGCGTTCGGTGTATGATAGTATGATACTCTGGATTAGGAAAAATCGATCAATATGCTTGATCAATTGTACACCAAAATCTTTTGAAGATTGTGAAAAGTTATTAAAGCTTTTTTCAATTGATTTTGTAGAATTATGCTTTTTTGAGGATCGTTCGTAGGTATGACAGAAGTCTGTAAATTTGTTTCATTTGAAATTTTTTGAAAATGCTGTCGCACCAAAACTGTCATGTTAGATTCGGAGGTATGACAGAAGTCTATAAATTTGTTTCATCTGAAATTTTTTGAAAATGCTGTCGCACAAAAACTGTCTTGTTAGATTTTCAACATTTTCAGAGATAAATAGAGCTTATTGGTTCCGTACCATGCATTTTGAGATCATTCAGTGGTGTATCAGAAATTCGAAGACTGTTTGTATCCTTGACAGCAAATCTTTGGGTTTCAGAAATCTTGACTTTAGCTCTTATAAACTATCCAAAAATCACATAAAAGAGCCATTGTTAGTTGCTACATTTGAATGTTTAGCAGATTGAATCCCCTAGATCACCCCCTGCGCACTGTCCCTGCTCATTGCCGTGGGGCGCCACAACTGACCAGCTCTCCTCAAGTTGGCGGCATTGACAAACTGGTTGCGGTTCTTGGTTAAACACTTTTTTTCCTTTTCCCCACTTTAGTTGATTTAATCGGCTTTTCAATTAAATTTAAACGCCTAAGCGCTTAGTTGGTTCTACCTGAGAGCGCACAGTGGAACAACTCATTTGCATGCGCACTCAAGGCATTCAAATCGTCTTTCTTAATGACTTGTGTTTTTTTATTACTTGCTTAATCATATAATTCGGCATCTTAATTTGACAATTGAACTAGATTGAAACATGTAATTAGACAATAATTGCTTAATATTTTAATTAACTGACTTTTTTTATTCCGAAAATATCAGTAGGAAGTCTTCAGAAACTATATATTGAGAAGATACACAGCGGTTTTGAGTATGTGTGTGAAATTTTCGTTTTGCTATCAATTTTTTTTTTAACGTTTAGTTCGTTTGAAACTCAGATCTCTTTTAACTTGTGTCTTGCAATTCCAGCGCCACAAGATGATGCTGGATGTCTCTTAGGGTGCTTGCAACATTGTTTGTAGCTTCAAGGAAATTTTAGACCACATAAGGGTAGCTTTAATTCCAACCACCTATATGACTTGGGTTGCCAAATTAGTTAATATTTGTTCCCGAAGACGCGTCCTTATAGGATGGTGAGCCTCTATATGGATTCCTTTTATTTGAAGACCTATGTTAATGTTCAGTGATGTTTATTTCAAAGGAGCTTTTGATATTACTGAAGTGCACCCAATCTGTTTTTACACGGTAATTTTTTACACGGTTTTGAAACAAAACGGTTTTTGTGATTAAAATTTAAAAGAAAAATAATTTTATTAATCTTATCTTTTAGAAATTTAGTTAGGGAATTCCCCTCTTTCATAACAGCTAAAGGATTTACTTCTACCGTGTAAAAACAGTATTAGGTATACTTGTTCCCATAACTACTGTCATGTATAAACAGACTAGCCTCTGTTCGTACTTAAAGTAGTTTTTAGAAGAGGTCAATTTCACCCTTGATCCTTATAAGTCCCTTATATAGTAAGTTCGGCCATAGGAAGATTTTAAGCATCTTTTTCCACAATTTGACTGATTTTTGAATTTAATAATGGGAGCCACACATCAGCTCTTTTTCTTAAGTGCAGCTCCAAGATACTTTATTTATCTAGTCGTGTCAAAGGGACACTAAGTTGTCTCATTCACGGTAACATGTAACTTCGAGTTAAGGGTGTTTCCTTGAATCGGGTGTTCCTTCAACTGCATGTTTTTTTAAAAGTTCCATAATAAGATAGCTTCTACGCTGTGGGAATGGATTTGCTTCTTTGGGGCCAGCACGAGATTTCAACAGATGTATTGTAAACGACTTTCTTAATCAAAGCAATACCTATCTCCGCAATATGATTCACCTGTGTTCTAACTTAGCATATGAGTCACTCACTTAATAAAACCGAATTATGCAATTGTTTCGATTCCACTCAGAACAAAAAAAAACCATTTAATTAACATTTAAAAAGAGGCTTTAAAAACCACATTTGCATACATACACTATTTAATATCATGTATATATACCATATACTCCTTTGAATATACATAATATGTAATTGTGGCAGACACCAAAAACTATTTCATAGCACATTGATAACATCAAAAGTAAACACATCAAATGTTTAATGTTCTGTGTGTGGAGTGTTTGTTTCTGTGTTAAACCTAATAGTCATTGAACCAAAAACAAACCGTCAACGAAGCATGCAAAACCCGAGCCCCTGGTCTGTCGTGGAGAAGTCAGAACAATTCAACAAGTTGCCAAGTAGTGTTGACAATACTGTGCCACATGCAACAAGTTGTTGACACCGAGTTTTTTATAATAAGTACTCAAATAGTTGCTTACTTTAACGTGTGTTTAATGTGTTTAATAACCATGAGGGTAAAGAACTCTAGGGATTGATATTAATCTAAAGGTACTAAAAGGCTGTCAGGCAAAAAGATTATCTGATAGAGTAAATACGATATCCTATAGAGCAGTTGGACATTGTAGGTTGTTAAATATTTACGTTTGTCATGCTAACCATATTTATGAGGTGGTATGGCGCTTGAAGTGCTACCACGTGGAACAGGCGCTGAAGAGTTGTCGTGCACGATTTGTATTTTTAAATAAAAAACACTCAACAATCTTCTAAAATCAAGCAATGGAATTTTCTGGGAATTTAGCTAGACAAGAGTGCATCAGGAACTGAATTTGATTTTTGTTGATGAAGCACCAGAGAAACCAGTGTGTAGTGATAGTTTGTAGAATTCTTTGCTAATTTCATGAAGGTCGTCTACGAAACTGTGCGTAAACTGGGATACTTGCATAACATCGTGAGATTACTGATTTCTGGGCATTAGTTAGATTAGTTATTAGTTTGTTATAATCAGGCTTCATGAAGATTTGTTGCCATGTATACCGCACAATATCAGCATATCTTAAAAGCAGCATCTTTTAAATAGTTGCAAAGACAATGCCAAGTCTTCTAAAGTTTTTCGAACTCGAACTTTCATGATCAAATTCAAACAAAGTGATTGATGAATTGTGCAAAATAAACATGACAATGCGTCAGCAACGGTTCACATGAGCCCTTTAACTTGATGGATTTCAATGTTTTGGCCAAAGTGTTTCGGAAATTGGTTTAAGCGAATACAAAAGTTTATTGATCTCTAATGAAAAATTTTGTAAAAGTAATCAATCAAAACGGTTACAAATAAAAATGTTCGGTTAATTCTCGAAACATTAGGTAAGAGCTGAACTTTGTATAGAGATACAATTACGTTAGTAAAACAAAAAGCGATTAGTACATCTAAAACTTGGAAAAAGCAGTAAGAAGAAACCCCAAAAACAGAAGAGCAATGGGAAGAGGCTGAAGACTGCTTTGGTGAAGCAGGGGCGAACTGCGCCCAAGGCATAGTTTTTTTTTTCTTAAAAGCTTGCAAAAGCTTAAATAAATGACCAACAACAAATATTTTAAAATTTGAAAATAAGATCAAATTAATGGTAGAAAAGAGAGAATAAATGATAAAGTGTGAAAGACTAAGCTTAGTTAGGTCTAGTAGTAGAAATCGAAATGACTTGAAAAGAAAACTGTGTTAGATTTTCAGTTACATAAAAACTATTACTTTCATTATTTATGGAGTCAGTGGCTGATCCACGGGGATTTTTGGTCCGGACCCCCCCCCCCCACAAAGTTGCAAAAATAGGTTGACAGTCTTTTGCAAGCTGAAACTTACATTGTGCACACCGTATGAGGTATGGCTATCACCTGTGTAAGTTTCATCTCGATATGTTCACGCATACAAACACAATCGGTACCACACAGTTTTTTGTATTTTTTTTACGTATTTATATATAGATCTTTAATTTGACTCCGCCCTGAGTAACAGAACTAACTATTTAAACATTGGAAAAATTAAGGAACCAAATATATTAGACCAAAATTCATTATCTGATGATATCTCGAGAACGGATTCCCCGATTTCGATCAATTTTCGACTAGAAATGACTGTTTTCAATAGTATAAATAGTATAAAGAACGTCCCAGTAGGAGTGCACGATTTAATTTAAAAATAAAAGCCTTTTTTTCCAAGCGAGTGGTTATATTTTTTAGTAGATATGTTTCCGCTTATGTATGGAATAAAATATACTGCAAACGCTCCTTTTTATGAAATTTGGGATGACATTTTAAAAAGTAGTGGGCATCGTCGTTAAGCCTTGGAAGTGTTTGTGGTTACTTCACATCATTATCATCATCATCGTTTAGCTCTACAACCCGGGGTGGGTTTTGGCTTTCTCTACAATCTTTCTCCATTCGTCACGATCATTTGCAAGGTCCTTCCAATTTCTTATACCGATTGTTCTAATGTCATCTGTTATACAATCGATTAGTCTTTTTCGCGGACGTCCCTTTTTTCTGGTCCAAGTTAATTTATATTCAAGTATCAGTTACTTCACATCGCCTTAGATTAAAAAAAAAAACCCAAAGAAAGTAATCGCCATTACCAATTGACATCGGAAGTTCGGGAGATGACTCGGTCGAAATAGATGGCGATTTTCATTCGTTGCAAAGATTTTTTTAACCCCAATTTCAATAATTTGGTTTGTTAACAAAGCCAATCAGATTATAACGCGTTATTCACTCCATTCTTAATATAATAAACGGAAATGGAATCTTTTTTGATGTTATGCACTGTTTTCGAGATATTTTCGAAAAACATGTTTTTGAGCACTTATTTCAGTTATTTTTCAACAACTCGTGAACAAAATTTTGTATCTACATAAAAGATGATTAGATCGAAAGGTATTGATTTTATCTTTACAGTGATATATAATTATGTACAGATTAAGTCAAAATTATAGAAGTTACAAGCATTTTGTAATCGGAATAATCTTTGATGTTATCTGTCAAAATTCAGAGCTGCAATCTACAAGCTGAAATTTTAAATTAAATATCAACATTAATATTAATATCACTTAGCATATAGTTTATCTAAATTTTGAATAAAAGCTAGTAGTACCCAAGTCGAAAATCAAACAGCACAATATCTTTCTGGTCCACTAGTATTCCTAAAATTTAAACAACTAATTACGTCGTCAGTGCCTTAAAGATTATCATCGCATTAGTGCACACCTCTCACAACAACTCCAGCTTTTTAGTCTACTTTCAAATCTGTAATCTCCCTAATATATTTACTTAATCTATTCCAAATTTCGTTTAAAGTAAGCTGTAAGCAATTATATGACCACGACTATCACTATCTCGTAATTTACTAAACTGCACTCTGAATGATTAATGACTTTTGTATTAAGCTCGACGAATTTGGTAAATTGTGTGTTTAAACAAAACGCAGCTTATCATTAGTTAAAATCAGCTGTACAACAAAAAAAAATTTAAGCGCTCCATTAATTTGCTTGTTATACATTTCATAAGGTATAGATAATAATTACACTAAGCTCAAAAATAAAAGTTACACTTTAATTACATCACACACAAAAAAGAGAGTAGTACACTTCATACGTTAGTTTTTTGCGGTTACCCAAATCATGGCTAACAAAACTGCATTACAAATGAGCATTTTGCAGTGCTTTAAAAAACAAATTGCAAAAGACCCGGAAAAATACAAGAAAAATTCAAAGCAAAACAAAACAATGGCAGTTACATACAGTACAATAAATATAGCAGGAAAACCCAAAGCTCCATAGATGTGAGGGTCAAAAACGCGCCAAAAAGCAGAAATGCAGAAAAAGTAAAGTTTCATAATAAGAAAACGAATAAGAAATTTTAATATAACAAAAACGTGCAGTAATGCAATAATACAATAAAAAAAAAACTAAATAACTCACTTTCGATTCAAGAGTTTTTTTTTAAGCAGTGGCACAACAAACATTAAGGAAAAACGGCATTTGTATGACCACAAACGATTAAGTTGTGAGTTTTTTTTATTTAACTTAATTTTTTTACAGCTGCATGACATCATGTGCCGCGCACTTGACAGTGTAATATATGTATAAGTACATAGGATATACTATATGCATACACTGAGCAAAAAAGTCGTACATGTTGTACTCAAATCGAACAAAGACCTTAATGAGCATAGCGTAAGAAACGAAAAACTCATTTCACGCCAAAACAAAATAGCTGTTTGTTACTGCTGGCGCCATCTAGCGTAAATTGCCCAAGCAAACGTGCAGCACTGCGTACTAGAGTTTCTCTCTTGGCGCTAAGAATTTCGCTAGCTTTTTTTTAGCTAAGTTTTTGTTTTGTCTCGACGCTTTTTCCGATGCTGCATACACTGACCTTTAGTAAAAAAGATTTAAATATTTTTACTAGGGACGCACAAAAGTTGAAGTCCACAATGGTAGCTTAATTCCCGCCTGAAATTCCTGATGAAAGCCGAATTCTGCTTGAAAACCTAAAAACTTTTATTCAATATTTGCGCCATCGCGTCGTTGTATTAGTGGGCTTATCAAAATTCTAACAAAAAATTAAGAAATCAGAAAATCCATAACAGACAAAATCTTAAGAAATCTCTTAACATATGAGACATGTTTGACTTCTTTAAAAATATTTCAATATAAGAGACTGTATAAAAATTGTTAAAAAAAAAGGAAATGACTTTATATGGGAGATGGCATCAATTCAAATATTTTTGGAATTTTTCCAAAAAAATAAGTTTCTCAAACAACAGAACTCCTAAATTCTAGTTATGGCTAGTTTGGAATTATTTTTATGCCCTGTACCGTATGGTACAAAGGGTATATTGTGTTTGTGCAAGCCTAAAATGTATGTAACATACAGAAAGAGACGTCGGAGACCCCCCAAAGTTACCTAAAGTATGACCAGTGTGACTCGAGAAGTCGATATACCCATTTCCGTCTGTCCGTCCGTCCGTATGAACGCCTAGATCTCAAAGATGGTAAGAGCTAGAGCAACCAAACTTTCAGATTAGATCCCTTATTAATCCATAGGAGACAAGTTTATATTATATAGCTCCCATAGGGGTGTTTCAGAGGACCTCGAAAAAAAGCAAAAGTTTTAGATGGATAATTCGTTTGTTTATGAAGATATCATAACCAAATTTGGCAATCGGAAGTTTTTCAGAGACCCCCAGCACTGTACCAAATTTTATCAAAATCGGTTGACTATATCATATAGCTCCCAATCGGTCAAAAAAACGTTTTTTGTACAAAATTCGTTGTGTTTTGTTTGTTTGTGAAGATATTGTAACCAAATTCGGCATTAAGATGCGCTTTAGAGTACCTAAGCACTGTACCAAATTGGATCAAAATCGGTTGACTATATCATATAGCTCCCATAGGGCCAATCGGTCAAAAAAACGTTTTTTGTACAAAATTCGTTTTGTCTCGTTTGTTTTTGAAGATATTGTAACCAAATTTGGTATTTAGAAGTTTTTTAGAGTACCCAAGCACTGTACCAAATTTGATCAAAATCGGTTGACTAATATCATATAGGTCCCCATAGGACCGATCGGTCAAAAAAAAAAGTTTGGTGCAAAATTCGACAGATTTCTGTTTGTTTATGAAAATATCGTAGCCAAATTTGCCGAATAAAATATCTTTTGGAGGTCTTAGGAATATGTCGGACTTAATTGCAATGTGGTGGTACAGGGTATCCCAAAGTCGTCTGCGCCCGACTTTAACGTACGCCATCTTTTTTTAATAATTTGTTAGCTAAATATCTTTTAAAGAAGAATTTCTTTTATTTTTTCTATTTTGGATACACCGATTTCCAGAAATCTCTTTCTACCGAATTTCAACCCAAATTACTAGTTTATCAGACTTACCTTTTTTTAAAATAATTTCCATCTATGGCAGTCTAAAGATGTGCTTAAAATATAATTTAGCGGGTTGGCAGCCGACGATCGGATGATCTAAGAGTCGCGGGTCGGATTTGTTGAGAGATTTAAAAAAATGAAGACAAGTCCATCAAGTTACAGTTTTCCACTTTTTGAAATAAAAATTTCATTTCAAATACCCAGAGAGCAACTTTTACTTAACAATTTTGGTACCTTTTTTTTTTAATACTTAGTACTTTTTCTCTCAGTGTATGCATATGCTATGGAGAGGCAGTAAGACCAAACACTTCACAAGCAAGTGACAAACGCAGTTTTTGGCACTCATATATGTAAATTTTTGTACACAAAAATAGCCTCAAAAAAAAAAAGAAAATATTCCTATGCCAAACTTCTATATAAACAAACGTATATGCTGGCATATAAGCAAAATATGTGCATATATAAATAAAACTTTATGAGATTTGTTGTTTGTTTGTGTTTTTTTGTTTTAAAAACGAAATGGAAAGCCTGTGCATTCTGCGACACTACTGTGAGTCATTTACTACATATGCATATATATCTCCAAGTCTGCGTATCTTATAGATACTCAAAATAATAACAAATGCCTCCTAAGCAAACCGGTTGATGGCGTCAGTTTGCGACTCACCCACAAAAAGAAAACAAGTTTCTACTATTTGTTGTTTGTTTGGCTCAAGTTCAGATACCAAGTAAACCCAAAAAAAAACTACCGAAAAAATTGGTTTAAAAAAAAAAAAATGCTGCTGCTGCTCATTGAACTCTTTCCTAGAATTGCCAATACATAAAAAGCGGCAGCACTTATGTATAAGATGATTTTATGTACAGCGCCCACTCGGTACGCTGTGGCTTTCACATGGTAATTAAGTCAAGTGTCAAGCGTTGATGGTTCTCCACTGGGTCCAAGCTCTCAAAGTGCTGCCGAGTTCCCCATAGTTTATAGCTATAAAACTTACTGATTGATTGCATTGGTTGCACTTTTGGTTCCCCAATATTATTTACTCGAATAGATAAGTTTAAAGTTGGGCTGCCTTTTGTTTAGGCTCATTTATTTGGCCTATATATTTTTGGTGTACATTGTGTCTATTGTTGTTGTTATTGTTTGCAGTGGCTTTGTGTATGTTGTATATGTTTACCCAACTGTTTCTCATGAACTGTAGTTGTTATTGACCTCCCTCTTGGCAAACAAATTGTACAGCTGGAATTTTTAATTAACTGTTTCATTTGCATGACTTGAATAGTTGCTGGCTATAACTGATTTTAAGGGTATATAACTGAGGCTTATGTACAATGAAAATACCTTAAAAATAACTACAGAAAATTAATAAAAATTACAAAAAATATGCTTGTAATGGCATGAAAATAATTTTTGAAAAAGTCAAAGCAATCTTAAAACGTTTTCTAGGGCCTTAAAATGTAAACAAAAAAACAACGCATTTTTATTTTATGGACTTTTAAAAGATTTTCCGAAATGATTGTCACAGCTCATTTTATATGGCGGTCAGGGCCGTCTAAGAAATAGTAAGGGCCCAGTGGTGACCATTGACGCACTCATGTATTCTGAAAAATTGAAACTCCGTGGTGTTAAAAAAAAAAAACAAATTGTTTTAAGGATTAAAAGATCATTCAGCATTATGGATATGCCAGTTAAACGGAATAATTCAAGAATAACTCCAGAAAATTACTAAGGGTATTTAAAACTAAAAAAATAAAACTATGTAATATATATTTTTCAAAAACATTTGAAAAAAACGAAATGCTCATGTTCATTTTTTTTAAATTAAGGAAGCTGTTGCTTAATTGTGTAGGACTAAGAATTTTTAAGACTAAACGATCATTCATTAATATATAGATAAGCTATTGAAAATAACTAGTACAGATTTTTAATGCATAACTGACTTTTTGGAGAAGAAAAAAAAATATCTCAAAGTAATTCCAGAAAATTGCTTAAATTGAAAAATAAAAGTTTTGTATGAGCTGACAAATAATTGGAAAAAACTTATTGCAATGCGATGTCGATTTCTAGCGCCTTTAAAACTGAAATAAAAACGTATTTTATTTTATAAACTTTCACAAGAAGTCTCAAGATTATAATAAACCAAATTTCGAAGCACATTTTCTATGAAAATTTTATTGAACTTTTGTCGAGTTGTGTGGGATCAAAGAAAAACAAATCGTTTTTATGATCAAACGATCATCTATTGTTATAAATATGCTGGTTAAACGAAAAATTAATAGTTTTACATTTTTATTGACTGATTTAGCTTTTGTTAAATTGTGTGGGATTCAAGAACAAATTGTTTTGAAAATTAATCGATCGTTTATTATTGAAGATATGCTAGAACAAGTAGCTTTGACTTGTTTCCATAACAAAAAAAAAAACATACAAAAGAAATAAATACATGCTAAAATAAACATTAAAAAAAACTCTGGAGAATTTAAAAAAAAAATTGCAATTACAAAAAAAAATTCATTATGATCCCAAACCATTTTCTAACTAAGCCCTTAAAATTTGAAAAAAAAAAACATAAAACTTACTTAAGATTTCCCGATTGGATATTTATTTATTTATTTTAACGCAGTACAACAAAGAACAGTTGACCTTAAATTATAAAAAAAAAAATTAAATTAAATATTGAAAAATAGAACGCGGAAAAAATATAGATATGAACTAATCTGCGTTACTATGCGCCATTCGCTTCACTGGACTGGTAGGTGAACTTTTTTACGATATTAACCGACTGACATCAAAAACTGACCAGAGATTTGGATTTGCAATAACCAAGTTGTTTTACACAACTATTACTAAGCAAAATGGAGAGTTGTGTGTTTAAGCTGAACATGCATGTTCATGGTGGTCACCGCTAGAATGGCAAATTGTTAAACGAACGAAATCGATAACGTTACCGCCTAAAAAGTTTACATCTTACCTGAATAAAGCGCCCGAAAATAGGAAACTTTTTAGCTGGTAACGTTATTAACATCGTGAGATTTTGCAAAAATGGCCACCCTAATGTTCATCTGTTCCATCGTAACTTCTAAACCACTGATCATAATTTATCAGTTGAGGTATGGTTAGAAGCGTTTTGACCACCCGCTAGTTATAGGCTATCTGACGTCACATTTAATTGAACATGGCACTACGACTATCCACTAAACACCAGGTGTCAAACCAATGTAGGTTCATGATTTCTGAAAGCTTTTTACAAAGGATATTATATATTATATTATATTATTATTGCAATTTTCAGTTAATTAATAATACTGAATCCAAAATTAATTTTTTTTTTTTTATGATGTAAATAATTTTAATTTGTAATTTTATAATAATTGGAAGTCGTCATTTAGAGCACAGCAGAGAGCAAAATTATTACTCAGTTCCACTCAGCTGTGGCTTTGTACGTTTTGTGCACTGAGTGAAATAAATTAAATAAATGAGTCGCTATGACCATATATATTTAAATATTGACAATCAATGCATTTCATTAATTCATAATATAATATAAACAATTGCCAAAAATTTCACTCAAAGTTCTGCACTTTAAACATATATGAATCCATATTTTCAATAATAAATTAAAAATAATTAAATTATTTTGACTGTCTCTATAATAACTACAAGTAAACTGAGACTAATAACAATAGTAAGATGCAAATACTAGTAACGATGAATATAAGAAATAAATGCAACACAATTCATTTGCGCAGTGTATTGCTCACTAACACAGTTTCATTTTTCGGCCGCTCTCTTTTTGCTCAGCTCTGTTTTAGTGTTTTCTTAGCAGGGTATAGAAATATAAGGTAAAGTTAGTCTGCCGCGACGCTCTCTGGCTGGGCTCATAATTTTCATTTTCGTTGCGATTGTCCATAAGGTAGGTTGTCGCGTGTTTTTAATTGCATGTATGTACTCTCGCTCAGACTTACTCTATCTTACATTAGTATACCCTGGTTGTTTATAAACAGCTGTTTAGTTTTCTAACACACTAAAAGCAAACTAGTAGATACTGTCGTTTTTACAACACTCTTTCGGTGTAAAAATACCCTACTTTTTGTAGTCAAGTGTCTTGGTTGGGCATAAGTGAAAACTATTTTGGCAGTTTTTGCAACTTGGCACGATTTTGCCAACGTCACTGCCATAAAATTTGCATTTAAACCCGACATAGGTGAACGCCCGTAACGTTTAAAAACGATACGTAAAGTATTTTCTTATAAAATAGCCACCAGTAAACAATTATCCCTATTTGTAATAAAACCGAACTTTTAAAATTAAACTTCGGACGCTCAAAATCCCTTTGCTAGATTAGCTCCTGGGCTTTACTCAATTTACTTCCTTATTTAGAATAAGATATGGCTAACTTTTTACTTTTCAAACCAAATCTAGCATGCAAATTGCTTCAAAGAATATCCAATGGTAGCTTAGTACAATAACTGTCAGTTTTGCACGAACTCAGTACAGTCTACAGTCATAAAAAAAAAACCCTTTGTATATCTTAGAGTTCACTAACATCAGAATTTGCATGCTTCAAATTGAACCATGCAATTTTATTACTTGACTGTCGACACCTTTGAACTCGACCATCTGGTTAGTTTCAACATGGCAAATGAAGCAAAAACTGGCAACAATAGTTTTCAACAAAGTTCTCTTTCAAGCACACTTTCAATTTTCATAAGCTAGAAAAATGCACTACAAATTTTCAATTTGTTTTGGGATAACTCAAACTCATAGTATTTTTTTTTTTTTTTTTCAATTATTTTTGCGTAATTCTGCAGCTTTCAAATTAACTTCAATTTACACCAGGCGCAAATCAATTAGCACAAGCTGGAACAAACATACATAGACGCAGCAGTCCCAGATACTGGACTGACAAGTGGCTCGGATCTGGAGGCATGACCAAACAGACAATGCAGGCGCTAGATCTAGTAGATGCTATTCGATAATTGCGCCCCTAACGCGATAAAATCTTGTGTAAATGCAGGGAACAGAAATATGGTTGCATGCCACAATTTATCTGTGTTTAAACAAGCTGCAGCAACAGATGCCCCCAAGTAAAAGTTATTGCAAGGCAAATGACAAACATAGACATGTTAAGGTATAGGTATAGGGTATGGGGCATAGCTTCAACATGTGTAAATAAATGGCGCTGTTAAAGGCGACGTCTAGTCGCATCTTGCAACATTGATGTAGATGGACTCACTGGCTTACTTTGTATCATTGTTGTTTGAATAGACATGCAAGACCTATTTGTTTGATTAGTTTTTTATTTTTTTTATCTTCTGGGTTTGTATTTTATGCCTCAGGTGAGTTTGTTGCAACAGACAGATGTGGCAATGAGCTGTGGCAGCTAGGTTTGCTACCAAACATGCGACTGCAGTGCTGCCAACTCATTATTATGCGCATATAGAAACAATTTAAGATATTTGCCAGAATTTGCAACAGAGTGAGAAGTGCGGCTTTTAGTTAACAAGCGTAAATGTGTGAGAAAATAATGTGAGTCAAGGTGGTGCACGACAGTGGGATACACTGCAACCACTTTTGCCAAAAATAATAATACGAGTATGTGAAAACAGGGAACGATATCGTCAAAAATCGTCAAACTCAAAACCTAGGCATTAGAAATTTGCATATTTTGGCAAAACTTAGTGTCCCTAGCTATAATAGTCTCTGAGATCTTGGTGTTCAGACGAACAGATGGTTATGATCTGCCACGCATTCCTCCGCCTGTTACATAAATAGTTTACCCTGGACTCAATAGGTGTTAAGCTTAAAACCTGAACTCCACAAGCATGCCGCTTTTACCAAAATTTAGCGTTCTTAACTTTAATGATCACTGAGATCTAGGTGTTTATACGAACCCGAGATTAGCATAAGCATTATGCCACGTCATTTTCCGCCTTATAAGTACATTGCACAAGCCTAGTATAGCCTTGATGAAATAGGTGTCAAACTCAAAGCCTAAGTACTAAATATACGTAGCGTTTAGCAAAATTTAATGTTCCTAACTTTACTAATATCTGAGATCTAGGTGTTCAGACGAACGCCAGTCTATGATTAGCATTTTGGTTTAAAAAATTCATGAACTGTTGACCTGTTACATACATTGCCCTTGATCCAATAGATTTCAAGCTCAAAACCAAAGTGCCAAAAATATGCAGCTTTTGGCAAAATTTGGGTTTCCTACTTTTTATAGATCCTGAGATCTAGTTGTTCAGACGAACCCGAGCTTATGATAAGCATTTTGCCATAGATTCTTCCGCCTGCTACATAGTACACCCTAGACCCATTAAGTGCTTTGCAGAGTATTAACAATTGTTGCTCGACTATATCTTGCATCTTATCAGCAATTACTTGCAACATTACACTCCAGATTGCACTTATCAATATGGCATGGGTTGTGTCTACAAGTTGATTGTTTATAACAAGAAAACTTGCTACACAAATCACAACAGATGAAAGCGCAAGTTGTGCCTTTGAACTTATAAAATGTGCATCAGCTGCAGTCGGAACTTTTTTTCAATATGCTATTTATTGGCCACAACTCTACTCCCAAAAAAAAAAAGAAACAAAGTAGTCCCTAGTTAAAATAAACAGACAATCTATGATGGCTATCGGAAATTATAAAAGAAGTCTTAAAGTTTTTAATAGCTTTAAAAAACACCAAAAATACAACAAAAAGAAAACTTTTGTGTTTATATGTCCGGGTGCTATAAATATGCAGTTTTGATATTTTTCAAGACGCCGTTGCCATAAAAAAATTGCGTTAAACTGAAAAACTGCCTGAAAATAGGGCTCTATGACAGAAAAGCAATTTCTGAAATATAGTTTATGCAAATTTTACAATCTTTGGCTCATAAAATTCGCATTTTTTAACTGCCAAGTTGTGTTTATGTGTTGCTATATGACAATAAAGCTATTTGAGGCACATGATTTGTGGAAATTTGTACAATTTTAGGCACATAATTAATATAACAACCAAATTTTGCTTACAATGCTTCTGACTTTTTTTCACGCCCTTACTCTGGCTTTTTAGAATCAAGCAACCATCAAATCTAAAAGCAAATTGGAAAAATTATACAGTGAAAAACATTTAAGAGTGTTAAGTTTTTGAAAAAACCAAGTTTTATTGCACTCATATATCGTTATAATCATAATATGATCCCCTCTCATCTTCACCGGTCTTCTTCTACAAATACTTCAGGCGAATTTTATTTGCAAAAAACGTTTTCTGTAAGCTTTGATCTTGAATATTTAGCGACGGGGCTATATATTGTTATTATAAATTCTTTCATTGAGAACACTTGTTCTGTCTTGAACCTTTTGAAAATCAAGTGCACTTGTTCTGAAAGTCATCGAGCCACCCTCTCTTGAGAAACGTAAAGATACCATAAAAAGGCAAAAAAACTACAAAACGGCAGGCAAGAATGGCATACGAGGCGAAATCTTTGATAATACGGGGCTAAGACAGATCTTTTGTGTAATAAAAGAGGCTTGGTTAAAACAAAGCTATGCCAGAACAGTGGTAGATAGGCTTTATACACCCACTAGGTACATAAAATATGCGATAAAATGTTATGAACCAACTATAGACCCATTACGCTGCTAAACACAATCTATAAAATATTCTCGAGTCTGATATTTGATAAACTAGGGGCTCTGCCCCTTGCTTGTTTCGCACGCCAACCCCCCAACAGTCTGCTTTATTCAATTCAGATCATCCAGACTATGCGCAGAATTGTTTTGGTAGCTACCAAGCTGCTTTCCAAGCGGGTAGGTCCACCACCGATCAAATTTGTATTCTACGGCAGATTTTAGAAAACTCACGGGAACAGAACAAAACCACATTTCATTTATTAATCGACTTTAAAGCAGCATACGACAGGGAATATCTATACGAAGCCCTCTCTTTTTTCGGGCTACCAGTAAAGTTCATACGCCTAGTTAAATCCACTATGGCGAACGTCAGAAACACAGTGAAAGTCCAAACGAGTTTTTCCACCGAATTCATATCAGACAAAGGTCTACGTCAAGGAGACAAGCTATCATGTCTTCTTTTTAATCTAGCCCTGGAATAGGTTATCAGGAAATCGAAAGTTAACACAGAGAGAACCATTTTCTTTAAATCGGTACAAATACTTGGCTATGCAAACGACATAGATATCATAGCTACGTTAATACCATCCCTAATAGAATGCTTTATATATCTTGAAAAAGCGGCCAAGGATAATAAATGGACAAAAAACTAAAATCCTAATTTCAAAAACATCAGAAGCAATAAGACACAGATACGTCCAGAACATCAGCTTTGGTGACTACAATTTTGAAGTAGCCGAAAACTTTCAATACTTGGGTGTCAACATAAATATAAACAATAATAACGCGTGAGAAAGACCAAAGAATTACATCTGCATAAAAATGCTATTTTGGACTACAAAGACACTTGAAAAGTAACCTCTTAGACAGAGGGACGAAAATCCTCCTGTACCGCACACTAATTGTAACAGTTCGAAAACAAACTTCAAATGTTTGAGCGTAAGATCCTGCGAAAAATCTTTGAAGGAATTCAAGAAAACCGAATATGGCCTCAAAGGTATAACCATATACCTATAACCATATATAGTCTATACGTTCACCCCGACATATTGACATTCCTTAAAACAAACCGATTACGATGGGCTGGCCAACTAATTAGAGCAAACGATAGCTATCCTCCTAAACGAATAATGCTTGGATAGTGTGTAGGTAATCGAAGAAGAGGTCGACCGAAATTGAGATGCTTGGATGGGGTCGATCCAGATGCAGAGGATTTAGGACTGAGATGTTGGAGAACACAAGCCCGAGATCGCGACGAATGGAGGCGAAAACTACAACAGGCAAAGACCTGACCTGGGTTGTCTCGCCAATTATGATGATGGCGTTCTCAAAGTCAAAATAAATATTTTCAAATTAAAAATTTCTGCCTACAATAAAGCACTCTCGACAAAAGAATTTTACTCTCAATTAAAGAATAATTTTAACACCGCAAATTCTTATTCTAAACACGAATTTTTTTTTAATTTTTCTCTCAGTGTAGCTACAAAGGACTATGTACGTCAAGAAATAATAAATTTGCTATATCTCGGAGACCAGAAAAGCTAGAGCTCAAATAAGAGCGTTTTTGAATCAGTTGAAGTATGTACCGAAATTAACCCAATTGGAAGAACTACATTTTACAAACTTTAAAAGTTTATATCTCGGGGCGACTAGAAGAGATAAAGCAAGTAGGGGCGTCTTCAATGTTGTCATTGCTAGACCTATACCAAACACTCATTCACTTATTCATTTGGCGTACTTTTATGGTATTACAAATAAATTTACTAAGAAGGTGTTTGTCATAGCTTATATATTACTATTATATTAAACAACTGTCAATCACAGTATCTTTATATGTACTTTAAAGAAATAAATAAAAGAAAAAAGTGTTCCAATTTGTTGCTATGATAAAGTGGCCCAAAATAATGAACCTGGTATTATTTCTTTTATGCATTGCATAATGAAATTTTTTAAGCAGCTTATCACTTGATAAATACACCCAGTTTTGTATTGCCTATGTATAAGCAAATCGTCAATGTTAAATACAAAATGAACTCAAGGTTATGCGCCTTATATACCATGTACAACTTCAATTCAAACTTAACTATGCAATCTTATCAGTCTTTGTCATTATTCAAGAGCCGCTCTACTTACACAAAAAGAAGTAAATAATATATATTATAGTTATAGTTAGTATAGGTATTGTCAAGCAGTTTTGTTTTATAAAAAAATACCAAAGTACAAATGCTTAAACTCAAAAGCGATAACTGATAAGCTATAATAGATAAGATTGTCTGCACACCGAGCTGAACAAGTGCAAAAAGTTCTTGAGTACTTTTGGGAATTTTTTTTTTTATATGAAGTTTTGTCATTTCGTGCGAATTTTTTCATTCTGCGTATAGGCCTTTAAGAGTTACCCAAGCAATAGCAAAAAACTTTATAAAAAAAAAAGAAATTTTTGAAAACATTTAGTCATTAGTTTTTTTACGAGTTTGTTTATCAACATGTTAATGGTTGCAACATTATAAAAATATATACCTCATGTTTATATATATATATTTTTTTTTTTGTTAGTCATATATTTTGCACAGTGCATATAGCTGTAGCTTGTCAGCTGTGCGGAATACTAAAAACTGCGCCTTGACCATGCCAAAAAAAAATTAAAAAACTATGTACATGATTTTTTTTTATAATGCAATTTTGCTGTTTGAAGTTGTCAGGCTAGTTTTGAAACTGAAATTGCGTTTTCATTGAAAGCTAATTGTGAGTCATATGGACAACTTTTTAGATATAAGTAAATATCAAGGAAATTGCAAAATCCGCTGCAAGCATTTGATAAACAAGTTGTACAAATATACAAATTTTAATATGAAATGGCTGGAAATGAAGATTATGTAAGTTATTGTCAGTCAGTCAGTCAGAAAAAATGATGCTCTAACTCTCTTTCAAAGACAAAACAACTTTAAAATATTTTGAGTTGTTGCGCTGGTCAGACTTGTTTTGTTTTAATATTTTATCATATCAAGCCCGAAACATCAAATAGTAGCTGCAATCATCTTAAAAACAGTTCGATAGTAAAAAATTATTGAAATTTCTTATCTCACAAGTTGCATTTTAAGTTTTGAGCTTATAAAGCTATCGATTTAAAATTATTTAAGCTAAGGTTATCCAAAAAATTAGCAGATGACAATTTATATCCGTGCGGTGTAACTTTCATGCGTTGTCAAAAAACTTTTTGTTTATGCAAAATAGCCCTAGGTTTTGAAAGTCATACTATTATTATATTATTTTTTCTTGTATAATAAGCTACAGTCAAACTTCCCTTAAGCAAATTCTCACAGAAGCTGCAAATTTCCGGTAAAAATGTTAAAAATTATTCTTCGGAGTTGAAAAAAAATATTTTTGGGATAAGCATTAGTGGAACATCGCTTGTGATCAAAGGTTATTTAAAAAATCTCTATTTAATTATTAGGTATATTTAGGGTTGCCACCTGCACGGGCCTCGCCCGGCAATGCCGGGCCTAGGAAGTGATCATCGGGCCGCCGGGCCTATGAAAATTTTGCCGGGCCGCCATATGAACTAAGTAAACTCGAATTTCCCGCGTACAGAGGTGATTATGAAAAAAATTGCCAGGTTTAAAGCAATACTTTATCAATGAAGGAGATGATGAAGTTGACAAAACGATTTGGAGTTTTGTGAAAGATCAGGAGAATTAACTGGAAAAAGGAACAGTAGTGAGTACACACATTCACAGTGTAATGACTGAATTGAGAGATGGATGGAGATGGATCTAAAGTCAACAAAAGTCTAACTCATTTGACACAGCTTCAACGATCGAAATTTGAGAAAGAGGCATTATTAGTTTACCATCGAGCTCTTACATATTTGGGAAAATGATACGATTTTGAAAAAATCTCCATTTCAACACTTTTCAGTGTTGAACCTTGAAGACGAAATCGTAGATCGATAACTATTTCTTCGAGCGGCTGATGCGGTTGATCTTGATGTTGACGAAGACGCTCTTTACAACGAAATACTTTCTTTGGCAAAGATTATAACCAAAATCAAACAAATTGACCTTTTCGAAATTTCTGACGGATTTGTCCAATTGCCCTTAATTGTTGGAAAAGTTTTATCGATTCCCATCAGCAATGCCTACGTGGAAACATTTTTTTCAGTGATGAAGAATGTTTGGACTGATTTGAGGAATCGCATGAGAGTCGAACTGGTGAAGGCAGAGCTTCTGACGAATTAAATTTCCATATGAGTTGCGAAGAATTGGCTCTTTTTTTGAATCGACCGGAACAAGAGCCACTTCGATAACTTACCGGGCGAGCGACGCGACCGGGGTGGTAACCCTAGGCATATTATTGTACAATTAAAAAAATATATATTATACGTATAACCAGTGGCGGATCCACGAGGGGTTTTCGGGTCCGGACATGCTTCTGACTAATCTTGGTTTTATTTCGAACATTCTTTCATTCAGATGTTTATAAATTGTTTTAAAAAGGAATTGAATAAGAACATTTGTGCAGAGATTTTTGACGCGAAGTTCTTAAAAGAAGCTAAGAGCGAAATGCTAGAAAAATCGTTACGTAACGAAATAAGTTATGCTGTGTTTGTATGCGTGAGCATATCGAGTACAGAAAGCTGATTGGTAGAAAAATTACGATATAGTCGTCTCGAATCCCAGATTCGATTCTGAGTTGAGACTTTTTGTTATAATACTTTATTAATATTCTTTATATATGTATACAACATAGTACACATTTTATTTTATTATTTAGTTTTAAAATAAAAACTTTTTTTTTTTTTGTAACATTTTTTATAATAGAATGATCCAACAATTAAAAGGCAACTTAATGCGCAAGTCTGTTACTCAAAAAGCTAGCGCAGGTTCATTTTTTGTATGGTAGCTATACGAAATCGTGAACCAATTTCGATCAAACTTGCCACAAATGTGTAGACTAACGTATTTAAACACATATATACTTTTAAAAAAAAATTTTCATGTTTTAAATATCGCGACCCATTTTCAATTAAAACTGGAATTAGGCAAGGATGCGTCGCCTTTACTCTTCGTGTTTGGTTTAGACGAGGTGCTTAGATCTTCATTCACGGGGCGCAAAGGCATACAATGGAGCCCGTTTACTCAGTTGAAAGATCTTGAATACGCAGACGATCTTTGTATGTTTATTATGCCATAAGTGCTCCGGTCTCCAAGATAATCTCGAAAAAATCAACAACTGCTCGCGTAAATTTGGACTGCAAATTAATATGTCAAAAACGAAAATCATGTGCAGCGTATACGCCGCCACTACGGATCCCAATATAACATTACAGAATGAAAGGTTGGATAGCGTTCGATCCTTTGTGTATCTGGGCAGCGTAGTTACAAACAGAAGCAGTGCGGACGAAGACCTCCAATCACGCATTTGCAAAGCGAGATCTGCGTTTGCACAATTGAGCCCCATATGGAAATCTAGTCAACTTACCACCAAAACGAAACTTCGCATATTCAACTCTAATGTGAACTCTGTGCTCTTTTATGGGTGCGAATCCTGGAAAGAAACGTCCAGCATAAATTCTCAGATTCAGGTGTTTGTAAATCGGTGCCTGAGAAGAATTCTGCGAATTTGGTGGCCCCAACGAATTTCAAACAATGACTTATGGTCACGCACCGAGCAAGCACAAGTAGCGTATAAGATCAAACGCCCCAAATGGAACTGGATCGGCCACATAGTAAGACGATCAAATGACAACATCGCCCGACAGGCTCTACGCTGGAACCCACAAGGTCCCGGGGCGCCAGTTAGGACATGGAGGCGTACAATCGAAGCAGAAAAGCGAAAAGCCAATTATACATGGAATGACGTCAATGTTAATGCGCATAACAAAGTTAGATTTATGTTGATTGTTGAGGCTCTATGCTCCACTTAGAAGTCCAGAATTCATAGTATGTAGTAGTAAATATCGCGACCAAATTGTTGTTGGTTGAATTTTGTTATAGAATTAACATCTATGTAAAGTTTGATCAAAATTGGTCCACTATTTCATATAGCTGACATACAAAAAATTAACCAGTTTTCTGCGCAGCCAAAGTCGAGCACTTCCTTGAGTAACTTGTAAAATTCGTGCTCGTTTAAAAAATGTTTATATTTATATTATATTTATAATTTAAGAACAATAGGGAATTTAAAATTATCTTTAATTCTAGACTGAAACAATCTTGTTTTGAGCAAATTTGAACTTGAAATAGGATCGACTTTTTTTCCGGGATTTACTATATAATTTCGTTTTAACTATAGTAGGTTCCAATTTAACTCCTCAAATCAACAAAAAGTGTAAATACTCTAATAATAAAAAAAAGTTTTTTTAAATATTAATTTTTTATGTTTTTGAACTTAATCTATAGGTAGTCACAGATTTCAATTATTCAACTAACATCAAATGATATTTGCCTAGTGATTATGTTATTTGTGGAACGATAAGTAGCTATGTAAGTCAGATAGTTTGTCTCCGAAAAGAAGTACAAAATAGTGCTTTGATAATCTTTTGTTTTCAATACTTTTCCCTATCCTCAAAGAAATGGTTCTTGCTCTATAGCCAATCATGCAAGAGGTTCGTACCCCAAAACGAATATAAAAAAATCCTCAAACTTACAACTATAATGCCAAAAATCAATTCTTCTTCGACAAATATATATAAGTACGTTGAATGTGGCATGATTAGTGGCGATATAAATCACGGGGAGACTCTCCAGTAACCATTACAAAGTAATTCACAATCCATTCTCTCCCTGTATTCCCTCAAGAGCTAAAATTAATCACCGACTAAAAACAAACCATATGTCACGCAATTATTTATACCAAAATTACTAAAAAAATCCCAGCACTCATACGCCCATTATATCCAATCCATAGCAGGTATATTCCTCGCCTACTTTCTTGTCATCGACTAATCACTTAAATTCAATTAAATTCGCAAAGAGTCAATAAAAAAACATTGACCCACTAAAGGCAATGTCTGGCCGCTAAGAGCCATGATAACCATGACGTCAGCGTGGAAAATCTTTTGCCACCCCATTAAAGCTCAAGTAAAAGTGCAGCGTCGTAAAGTGACTAAACTTATTGATTTTTGCCAAGGTTTATTCACGTATAGAACGCATTGTATCTTGTATCTAGTATCTAATAAATAAGCAAATGCTCAGGCATGAATCATAGCACAACAGCATGCAAAATATTGAAATATTAATGGGAAGCTCAAATATGCAAATTTTATTAGAGGACGAGCATTTTATTGACTAAAAAAAACTTATATAAAAGTAAAAATAAAATTCATGAAAATAATAAACAATTAGTCGCTTAGTCAGCTACACGTACTGCAATTTGTTTATAAGCAATTGTAACAACAAACTATTATGTCATGAACAAAGCCTTATTTAAATATAAATACCGAGAACTTAAAGCACAGCAAATGATTCATAAAAAAACTAAGCCGCTTTTAAACAAAAATAAAATAATAAAAGTAATAAAATTTACAATGGGCCGAACTATTTACAATGTAAACGCAATGCGTGTTAACAAAACATTTTGACTTAAAAAAAAAATTAAAAAATTCATTTAATATAAAAATAGCTTAATGCAAGTTTTTTTTGGTATACTTTTAATTTTAAAAAATATTTATTTTGATTACGTCATTTGGCAAGGCAAAGTGTGAGCTTGACAACAATTATAAAGCAAACAAAAACAATGACAATAATCTTTGAAAATTTTGTATTATGTACATGCTTAAGTAAATGTGTGAAAACAATAAAAAAAAACATAGCATTATGTTTGAAATTTATTATACAATGTTGTTTATTGTATTTTGAGTCAATATATATAGAACTGCAGTAAGATCTACGTCATCTGCTTAAAAATCCAAAGTATCAAAATAGACTTATGAAAAATTTTTTAAATGGTTTGGTCAATTTTTTTTTTAATTTTCTTGGAAATAAATTGAAAATGATTGCAGTCGTGAAATGGTAGGATTTCAATTTTTTTTTCTGGTAAAGTGTTTTGAATGTGGCCAGCTTCGTATCCTCAGTTATCGGAATCGAAAATCAATGTTCTCTTCTTCTTAATTGAAAATTGAAATTCGATTAGTTTATAATGCTCTACCAAATAAATCTATCTGCTTAGTTCTACTCAAAATCTTTGTGACAAAATTACAACTTAAGCAGAAAAACTTAAAAAAAATAATTTTAATTAAAAAAAGTGAAAGCTTAAAAAAACGATTTAAACTTTAGAGGAGATTGGATATTATAATAAACAAAACATTTTTGCATGAATGAAACCTTGTTTTTTTAAATCACTTTTTATGAATTTAATTTAAACCCCATACGCAGTTCGAAAATTTTTGCACGGAATGACAAAACTTCATATAAAACAAAAAAAATTCCAAATGGGATTTTTCGAACTGCGTATGGGCCTTAACTTTAAAAAGTATCTTATTTTGGCAATTCTTCCAAATAAGTATTTTTTACGTCTATCACTTCGAATTTTACGATTTTTACATTTATTTATTTAGTTCAGATAATAAATTTTAAAAAACTTATGAGATATAGGCACTAAACAATATTATCTTTTTTTAAAAATTCCGATTAGACTAGTTTACAGCAAAGTGTATGCTCAACAAGCTAAAACCGAAAATGAAATCAAAAATTTTTTCATGGAACAGATTTCAAGATATTTCGAAAAAAAAAAACATTTTTATCATATTTTTTGTAAAAATTATCAAAATCAATTTAGTACAAGAGATATTTTTTTAATTTCGAAAAATCGGTTTTTCGTAATATCTCGAAATCCGTTCCATGTAAAAATTTTTTGACTTCATTTCCGGTTTTAGAATGCTATTTTACTACGCAACGACTAAAACATATTGAGGATACCAAAATTTTTTAAATTTGTAAATTACACAGACCAACATGGTTTAGTTGTTGGAAAGCTATGGGTCATTTCTGAAGTAATTTGCTGCGTAGAATCCGAATCCGCGCCAGAATTTGCCTATTACGTCAGGATTTTGAGATATTTGAGGTTATTTACCCGAAAAAGAAGTAGAGCCCTCCAGAAAAGCTCAAAACTCCTACAAATTGCTAATAATTTCCACAGTCGCACCAGTTCTAATCACCTGTGATATAAAGTGGTACATATAACACTAGTTTACATGAAAAATGAACCTTCGTAAAAAAGTGTTTTTTAGGGTAATTTTGTGTCGAGAAACACGAAAATGGAAATCTTTTTTTTTAAGCACCGTTTTCGAGATATTTTCGAAAAACATGCTTTTGGGCACTAATTTCAGTTATTCGTCAATATCAAAATTTTGTATGGACATAAAAGACGATTAGATCGAAAGGCATTGATGTGCTCTTTAGGTACAGATTAAGTAAAAATTATAGAAATTACATGCAACTTATGTCAAGCTTTAAGCTGAAAGAGAATTCTTTTACGAACATTTCAAGTCTAAGATCTTTAAAAAAATTGTAGATGTTATGGAACAATGAAATGAAATCGAAAATATCTCGAAAACGGTGCTTAAGAAAAAAAAGGTTTCCATTTTCGTGTTTTTCGACTCCAAATTACCCTAAAAAGCTTTTTTTATGATGGTTCACTCGATGACCCGTAAATTTGTAAACTAGTGTAATTGAGCTGAAAGTGATTTCTGGCACAATCTCCATGTGAATGAAACAAATGATTGCAATCTCTTAAAATCTTTTTCGATATTAGCTGTCTCAACTGTCATCCAACAAATCCTAAATAAATTATTTGGATTTCTAATTTACATTCTTTCATGCCTTATTTGAAACCCAAAATTAAAGTAATTTCTATAACCCCATTACGCAGCCATTGAACTAAGCCCCAAAAAAAAAGAAGCAAAAGCAATAAGAAAACTCATGTCTGTTTGTACGTCAATCATACGCCATGTGGGCGTTTGACGCACCCACTCACACATACAAACACATGTGTAGTACATGCATATCGCACGCCTCAGGTGTCACTTGAGCAACAGACACTGGGAAATCATAGAAATCTTGGCAGCACTTTGGTAAGCAGCTTTTGCCACAATGCTTGCCCTTTTCCATTTGGACTCCATAGTAGTATTTAATACTAAGCGATTTTGACTGACCCGCTGTGCTAAAAAGTCAACAAGCGTGCTAAACACTCGGAGATTTCAAAGACCCGCGAAGAGTTCATTAGTTCACATATGCACAATATTATCTCCATTGTTATTGTTGTTGTCTGGTTGTCAACACATTTTGACCCAAATGTAGAGTCGTCGTCGGCAGCGTCAAACTGTCTAAAAATACAGACACATATTTAAAATAAAAAAGCTAGCTAGAAAATCGAATGTCATAAGGCGAAGATGAGATACTCTAACAAAGAATTGCTTTTAAGTTGTTTGCAATCAGAAAATCTCTCTCAAATGTTTTTTTATAAGATCTCGATAGGTTTTTCAGTTTTTCAAACATAATATGGTTGCGTTTGGTTTTAGGCTAGTAAGCAGCATAATAGACGCTTGAAAGTTGAAAGAATTTTCTTTTTGAAGAATTCTGTAAGAATCACGATATTATAACTTCTGGAAACTTGAGTGGATAACTATTGTGGATTAGCGTTATTATCAGTCAGAGAGTTGCAATGAGAATGCAGTCACAGTCAAACGAGCTCTCGACATGCTTGAGTTTGTTCGAATAGTGTTGAGTTCGATCAGGTATGAGACGCAACATGTATTATATCAATTCAAGCATTTGGCAACTTTTGAAGCTTTGATCGCGTTCGGTTCGGTTCAAGTCACTTCGGGTATATTTTGCTTGATTTGATTGTGACTGCCAAGGAATGAGAAAAAAAATCTGTTTCACTAGGTGGCCAGATGATGGTATACGTGCCATTTTCCAATGTTGTTAACAATAAAAGTTGAACTGTTTTTAATTTTCACTTTTGTGCAAAAAAAAAAAAATAAACCTTTTTGTGAAGCAATCGAATTTTCAACCTAGCAAGCAGCACTCGAGTGGAATCCGCAGGGCCATCGAAGCCCCGGAAGACCACGAATCACCTGGATAAAAATGGTCCGAAATGAAGGAGCTAGTCAACATATGACATGGAACCAGCTCAAACTATTGGCAAAAGACAGAAGTAGATGGAGAGAATTTGTTGACGCCCTATGCTCTTGTTGAGCTTTCATATAGCATAATCAAGTTTTTATATTGTATGAATAAAGGAATATAAATAAGCTGCGTTCGTATCATGTGTCATGCAAGTAACTGGACTGCCAAACCAGCGACTCAAACATGCTCGACTGGCTAATGGGTTTGACTTGACAATCGAACATGATTGACTATGACCGCATACAGCAGCAGGTATGATCGCTACAGCCTGTTTACAACCAATAGGTTCAGGCTTTTAACTAAAAAATCATTTATTTACTGTATAACTATGAAGTAGAATTATGAATTATAAAAGGTTTGTAGCCACAGCAACGTAGGCCTTCAGGCTGACTAAAAAATCCATTTCATACAAAATTCAAGTGAATGTTTCAGCGTATTTAAAAATCCAGATACTGGTTGCACCTGCCTGGTTTCAACCTAATAGATCCAAAAATATGTATATGCCTAATTGTTTTTTGTCATATTTGAACTTTCCAAATTTTTTTTTAGTTACAATATATTATTTACTAATAGTAAATAACTACATATATACACAAGACATTTCAACACACGTAATATATGGAAGGGTTTTTTTATAGTCGATTCCGATGGTTCTTTACACAGAAACAAAAACGAATTATGAAAAGAAACGGAGAAACGCTAAAAGAAACGTCACTGGATTTTTTTATCAAGAGGTTACGCGATCATTGGAGGTATAGCTTAAAGAAATTGGGTGACCAAAGCTATGAAAGAACTGAAGTACGCTCTGAGTAAGGGTAACGCTAAACTAAAGTAGAAACATGTGCCGCCGGCTGCATATTATATTGACTTTATCGCTTTTTTCATAGATATTTTCTTTATAGCATTTATTTTTGTTGTTGGCTGTGTTTTCTTTGTTAGCCAAATCGTTGCCACATTTTAGTTAAGTTTAAAAGCGCAGGGTTAGTACGTATTGTGTTGTTTTGTAATCTTAGTTAACTTAAGACAAACTTTTGTTGTTATTTGAGGGTCTTGAAGTTAAGCGAATTGTTATACAAACTACTTGCTGTGTAACAATGAAACTTTTTTTGGCAATTAGTGAAATGCAGTTGAAATTAATTAATGCTTTATTTAAATAACAGCCAGCAGTTAGGCAACTGACAAACTCTTATTTAATCTCATTGTACTTTCAATTGACCCACATTTTGACCTAAATGTCTGACTCGTTTGGCGCCTTGGGGAAATTGTTTGGAAAACTACTTAAACATTGTAGTCAATCAAAACACGAAATGAAATCAATATGATCATACCACAACAACAGCAATTAATCGAAACCCGACTGTGCGCCCCATCACGCTTCAGAGCATAATTTATATCCACAACTGTCAGTAGCAACAACTGTAGCTCATAGACTGTGTTGATAAACAAATTTTAGATCAAATTATTCAACACGTACGCACAGCAGGCGTTCCACCAATGACTGCATCCAATGCATCCGAGAGTCTAAAAGATACATTTATATGCTACATACTAGCTGTATTATGTTGTGTAATAGATGTCTTAAGAAATTTATCTACCTCATTATCATTTTTATCGTTTACTAATTGCTGCACACTTTTTTTTTTTTTGTTCTTTTACAGCTTTCAAGTTGGTTCGATCTATACATACATTGGCGAGGTGTGTGTCTCGATGAATCCCTACAGACAGATGAACATTTATGGACCGGAGACTATACGCAAATACAAGGGACGTGAGCTCTTTGAGAATCCTCCACATGTTTTTGCCATTGCCGATGCTGCATATAGAGTGTTGAAGCAAAGGCATCAGGATACCTGCATATTGATCTCTGGTGAATCGGGTGCGGGCAAAACAGAGGCATCCAAAATTATTATGAAGTATATAGCGGCGGTGACGAATGTGCAGGGACAAAACGAAATTGAGCGGTAAGTTGGGAAAAACTTATGTCATAGGTGTGCCTAATATTTTAATAAGATGTATCTTAAAACAGAAATGTGAGTTAGTCGCGCCGGTGACTGTTAGCGCATACCCTAGACCCTCTCTCTTTCTCACTGAAAATAATATCCTTCATTCAATTTCGCATAAAATTTCATTTAAAATGATGTCAATAAAATTGTTTTCAAGTGGATTTCGAGATAGGGGAAAAAAACAGCGTTTCACTTGATCGCAAATATATCCATTTGTACTAAACCTATTTCAAAATACAGTAAAACTTCCCTATAACGGACTGCTCTACAACAAATTTTACCATATTTAGCATATTTTTCAAGCAAACAGCTTTTTTGAAGTCCGAAGTACGGAACACGTTAGTTCAGTGAAATGTTAATACCAAGGCTTAGGAAGTCTATTTTTCAAGCAGCATATTCTATAAAAACCTGAACAATACAGAAAAAAAAGTTAATACCAGCAACAACTTTTCTTAACATAAAATACTGATTTGCATTGATATGTTGAGTATTGTAGGCGTACTCATGGGACTGTATAAACTGTAGATGGGAAGAAACATAAATGGTCGGCACTATTGATAGTGAAACATTAAGGGATGTATCTTCTGTGTTCATCTTAAAAAAAAAGCTATTTTTCAATTAGCATGTTCTTTAGAATCCATAATAATACAAGCAAAGTGAACGTTTGGATACCCTGCATCAACTTTTCTCAAAATACAAGATTTTTCGACAATTTTTGCGTTAATATGTTACATATATGTAAGGAGCAAAGGCAAAGTCTAGGAAATGGGTAAGCTGTAGAGGTCGATTTTCGGCACTATCGCTGCTTTAGATTTTTTTTTAGATTAAAATATCGATCGAAGCACAGAGAGATTCTTTAAAAGAGTTCTTTAAAACCCATTATAATACAAAGTGAATGAGCGTCCCAAAGATGGAATACCCTGCACCAACTTTTCTCAAAATAAAATATTTATTTGCGATAATTTTTGCATTAATATGTTACATACTATATATGATAGGAGACAACGCATTGTCTAGGAAATGAGTAACTTTAGAGGTGCAAAAACATAGATATTCGGCACTATCGATGTTTCCCCTTTTTTTTGGATCATAACATCGAGTAAAGCATAGAGAGATTTTTCATAAAAAGTATTATTTTTTTCAAGTTGCATGTTCCGTAAAAACCATAGCAATTTAAAAAAAATCCATCGAAGCGATTCCCGACTGTGGAATCAACTTTCCGCAAAATACGCTATTTCTATACGACTATTTTCGCATCGAGGTGCAGAAACATCGATGGTCGCCACAATCGATGATTACTGTGTTTTAAGAAGAAAACATGGAGAGAAACGTCAAGAGATTTGTCTTCCGTGCTCATCTAAAAGACAAAAGATATATACATTAAAGACAAAATTTCCTGTTCCAAATCTTTTAAGATACCTTCATTCTTGAATCAAGGATCCAAAAGAGATGACAGCAATTAATATCAGTTTCTTCTGCTTAAGATCTTGGAGTAGCTTACTTATATCGATTACAATACATTAAAGACAAAATTTCCTGTTCCAAATTTTTCAAGATACCTTCATTCTTGAATCAAGGATCCGAAAAAGATGACAGCAATTAATATCAGTTTCTTCTGTTTAACATCTTGGAGTAGCTTACTTATATCGATTACAATACATTAAAGACAAAATTTCCTGTTCCAAATCTTTCAAGACACCTTCATTCTTGAATTAAGGATCCAAAAAAATGGTTCCAATTAATATCAATTTATTCTGCTTAAGATCATGGAGTAGCTTACTTATATCGATTACAATACATTAAAGACAAAATTTCCAGTTCCAAAGCTTTCAATATACCTTTATTCTTGAATCAAGGATTCAAAAAAGATGACAGCAACTAATATCAGTTTCTTCTGCTTAAGATCTTGGAGCAGCTTACTTATATCGATTACTATTATTTCCATTAACATCTTATGAATGTCAGGTTGACGCAAGAGTTCTACTCATAGTTTCTTTAAGACAAATGCTCTAATTGTTAATGACGTTTTTTCTCATTCCTTGTTAAGCTGAATTTAAAAATTATCGATAGTCAGCAAAGAAACTTTGATGATGCAGAAATGTGAAAACTTTGACAACATCTATGTTTTACGTAATGTTCCTCCACCATCGGGGCTCTACACTTAAAATTTGGTAGTTCTAGTTTAAAGAGAATGGTGCCTAAACATTATACATACAATTAACCTATATCTTTTAAATTTTTCATCTGATTTGAATAGTATTTCTAAAGTCCTTTAAGACCAAGGGTTTTCACTTTAATCCAAAATATACAAGTACATAACGCAGGTAATAAACCACGGCTTCGTGAATCATTTAGAAACAAATTTTCTTTCAATGTTTATTCCATGATTGGTTTTCAAAAAGTGTTTAAATACACAGGTCAACATGGTTTAGTTGTTGGAAAGCTAAGGGTCATTTCCGAAGTAATTTGCTGCGTAAAATCCGAATCCGAAGTGAAAATTTTCAACAGAAATTACACAGTAAACAATTATTGTCTCAAAGGCTTAATGCAAATGCTAATGACGTCGAAGGGATATATTTTGTAACTTCGAATACCCATAAATTTTAGAAAAAAAATCGTAATTGATCTCTTGAGCTCTTAAATTTTGGTTGGTACTGAATGATATAACTGAAGAAACAGAAAACAAACATTTTTTGCACCCTGTACATATCCTCAAAAGTAGGAATCGCCGTTTTTAGGGAACATTACCTCAAATATCTCAAAACCCTGATGTGATGGGCCAAAGCTGACCCCCGATGACCCTTAGCTATCCAACAGCTGACATGACCCCGGTATTTGTAGATTTGTGGATTTTTTTTTTAAATTTTGCATGTCTATTATTACCAAAACCAACTATTTTTCAAAACCCATGACATAGGTAAAGATAGTGCCGAATAAGCGGGCTAAACATCAACAATCGAGAAGTGCGGGCTCGGAATCAATTAACTCATCCCACGCGTTTCTCAAGTGTTAAAAACAGCTAGAGAGTGGCTTGAGACTGGGAATTATTGAGTCTGGGAACTTAAGAAAGTTCACAAGGCTACAATAAACCATTGTTTTGAGACCAGCAAATTACTTAAGTGTGGGTAACTACAGCTTACTTTCATAACTAATGCATAGAGTTTTATGTAAAGTGCATAGTACATGCTTTCAAGGTATATCACGTGACCTGGCATGACATCACAAATGGTCAAGCTTAGCCAATTAATAGCCAAGTCTGTCGCACCTTGTCTTGAACATGTTTTTTCTGCTATTAACTTGGCTTTTAAAATTTGTGTTAACTCCACCCAAACAATATGAAGTTTCTGCCACTTAGCCAATTTTTAGTACCTCAAACTACACCCAAAAGAAACAACAAAACATTTTAAAATGGCATTTAGTATAAAAACGTTTAAAGCGCCTGCCATTTTCTTAATTAGCCAAACTACTTTTTTTATAGGGCCCTCTTCTTAATAGTGCGCCATAAAAACTATTTCTGACAAATTGCTATTAACTTTTATTTAACGTTCTGTTTTCTCTTTCCACAATAGCGTTAAAAACGTGCTCATACAGAGCAATGCCATATTGGAGACCTTTGGCAATGCGAAAACAAATCGCAACGATAACTCCAGTCGATTTGGCAAATATATGGACATTGAGTTCGATTACAAAGCCGATCCAGTTGGTGGCATTATAACCAATTATTTGCTGGAGAAGTCGCGTGTGGTGCAGCAACAGCCGGGTGAACGCAACTTCCATAGTTTCTATCAGGTTTGTAATCGGGGGGGAGGGCGGCGGCTGGGTATGATATGTGGGTGCGTCTTTATTTACTCCCAGGGAGTGTGACTCAGCGTGACGCCTTGGCCTGGGGGTCGCACTGGCTGTGCAGGCGTCAATTACATTTAACACAGTTGTATGTCCAGCGGGAGGTGTGAGGGGTGTCATTGTGAGACCCCTGCTATAAGGGTGAACAAGTTTACAACTACAACAAAAATGCTTTGGGTGTGGTTTTTTTTTTTTTATATTTATAGTGCAACTATTAATAGTTAAATTTAACAGCAATTTAAGCTAGTTTTTATAGGCGTATTATAAACTTTATAGGCCTATGGCGAAGCTGGCTATCTTTTAAATAAAGTGCTTTATATATATATATTTATTTTATTTTGGGCTGATTCAGGCAATGCCAAGCTGATAAAATACCACATAAAATACACATGATAAAACTTAATACATACTAAAAAGTATATGTCTTGACTTATTGATAAGCATTGCCAAATGAATGACTTATATGCATAACTTGTATACTGATATGTACATAAAAGAGGTAAACAATAAGCTGAAAATACGTGAAATCACTTAAAAAGAATTAGAATGAGTATTGACAAAAAGCAATTTTAAAAAAATCTGAAGAATCTATTCAGAATAAAAATGGCAATATTTTTTGCAAAAATTTTATTTTCGAGACCTTTGTGCTTGAGTCCCGGGCATGATATTGGCCATAAATGGTCTAAGCTATTATCTTGCCATTCTGAGGAGTACTACATTAATGGTGTCATCACCAAATTAAGCATAACTTGCTTAATTATAGGAGTTATATAGGGTTTTCCAACAAGAGGTGTTATTTTGAATCACCCGGTATTTCTGTAGCTGTCACTTTTGAAGCTTTTATTCTTTGACACTTGACAAGTAGAAACTATGCCATTACTAAAAATGGAACGATACACGCTTCAACAACGCATTGAAATTATTAAAATTTAATACAAAAACGGTGAGAATCTTCCATCGAAAATTCATCTTGACTGATGAGGCCCATTTCCACCTCGGTGGCTACGTCAACAAGCAAAATTGTCGCATCTGGGGCTCGGAAAACCCAAGAGTTATTGTTGAGAAGCCTCTCCATCCTCAACGTGTGACTGTTTGGTGCGGTTTATGGTCCGGCCTATCGAGGACATAGGGCAGCCACTTTGCGATTTGGTTATCGAAAATTTCATGAAAAGGATATGGTCCTGTAGGCGTGGTCGTAGTGGCCATTTGGCTGATGTTGTTTTTCATTATTAACGTCATATCTTCCTCTTTATTATAAAATAAACATCCGATCATTTATATCAAAAAATCGCATTTTTCTTTGAATACCAAAATAACACCTTTTATTGGAAAACCCTATAGATATTTGTAAATTCATGCAGCTTAAATGGTATTATTATTATTGTTGAGCAAAGTGGAGATCACTTCTGAATTTTAAATAAAGCAAAAAAAATTTTCTTTTTTTTTCTAAAACTTGGCTTTCTTTAAAAAAAAAACGTTGAAACATCCTTATTCGTTTCGCTTGTCGTTCGGATTTTCAGAAAAAATGTATTCAGCTATCGATAACTATTCGAATTTTAAATATTCGAAATTTAAAAAAAAATACGCGGAATTTGCTACATATTCAGTTGTTGGCAATTCGTTAAATTATCGAAATTGATTAAAAAAAATACAAGGAATATATATCTTGTTCCGTACGTCCTGCGCTTGCACGTTTCTCAAGGCACGGGAAGACTTTAAAGCGTTATAACTTGGGAACTACTAAAGATACTTACATGATTCAAAAACCAGTCTTGTGTACTTTTTTGAGATCTAGAATCTTTTAGACACACACCAAAAACAACAAAGGGCAAGGGGTGGGTAAAAATACGAAAAACAGCGTTGTAGTAATTTTGGCGCCCTCTACCGCCTAAAATATGAACTTCTAGGTATACCTCCCATTACAAATAAAATTTTTACTTCAATTTTGAACATTTTTAGCTTTCGAAGTTTTTGTGTACGACTCATAAGATTCGAGATAAATGGGCTCAAAAATATGTCAAAATAACGGAAAACCATTTTTTGGGTGGTCCTTAATCAGAGCTGGGCAAAAAGAGAGCGATCTGCCATAAGTGCACGAACAAAAAGTGGCCGTTTGGGCTATGGGCTGCCCAGCTCTAACCTTAATACATTAAGCAAGAGAAATTCTAGCATTCAATTTTCTCCTGGTCTAAAACTATTTTTACTGTACTAAACGTTGACACGAAAAAAAATGTATTATTACTTCAGTAGGAAAAAAAGTAAGTTTTATAAATTGCCAAAGGCCATAGATAAATTTTTAAAAATTCCTTTAAAGCTCTTAAATAATCTTTTACACAATTCCGAACGAATCTCATTTGGGTATTAATGCCCATTTCAGTCACAATTTATTTTAGCAATATATTCAATAAATTCCATCTAAAAATGGAAAATCATCTAGAATCTGTAAGATTTTTACTTCTTAGGGATTCATTTTCTCAATTAAAAAAAGTCATAGTTCATGTTTGTTGAATAGTGAGCTAATTTATTTATAGCTTTAACGCCATGGTGTTCTGAAAATAGTTTTTGCTCTTTATTTTTATTGACTTCAATAGGAAATAACGCCAACGTCATTAATTTAACATCAAATTCTTAAAATAGTTTTCGACCAAAACAAAACTAATTTCAGCGGAAGCTGAGATACAATGAAGCAAATATACATATATCGGCGAAAATAAGTGAAGCGGGCCAGTTTTCTCCTCGATCTCTTCAATTTTGATGATTTTTTGTATGTGTGGTATAGCTACTAGAAAATTGTAACTAAGTAAATTTTGATTTTTGACTATTCATTGACAAGCCATATCTCCTAAACGAATAAAGATCCTACAAACCTTTTATAACTTAGAATTAACATCTACTTTATAATTACTTAAATATCGGTAAACAATTTTTTCCTTGAAAGCCAAAATTTTGAATTTGAAAAAAAAATTTAATTTTTTTTTTAATTTTTTAATTTTTAATTTAATTTTTTTTTTACGTTTTTAAACAATTTTTTTTTTAATTTTGAATCTTTTTTTTGTAAATTTTCGAGGTACTTTGGCGGGCCGCGTGTTGTTATCACTAAAATAAGCATAACTTCCACAATTGTAAAAGTTACTAACCTTTTTTTTTTTGTTTTTCACAGTGAATTTACGCGCATAAAATGAAATTTATCCAATTTTTTAGAAAGAGGAAAATCACTTTTTAATTTTAAAATTAAAAAAAAAAATTTATATCTTTATTCGTTTAGCAGATATAGCTTGTGAAATAGTAGCCTAACAATGAAAAATCCAATATTCAGTTATCGATAACTCGATAAATAGTCGTAATTTTTCAATTCAATTAAACGTGTTCAAAATCAAAGAATTCGACCAAAAAAGTGGGCCGCTTTACTTATTTTCGCAGATATACATATTTATATGTACAAATTTATAAAATTCGAAAAATCCCAATCCTCAAGTGCTAAATTCTAAAAATTCAATTCTCATCTATAAAAACAGTTTTTGTAAAAAAAATTATAAATGAATTTTTTGAAGTCCGTTTTAGTACAGCAAACAAAGAGTTTGAGCTTTTTTCCAGCTTGATTCCAATGTACTTTTTAAAAGTTTGAATTTTGAACGATATGAAATTTTAATGAAACAATCTTAAGGGCATGTACTTTAGCAACAAAAAATTAAATTTTGTTCACTATCAGAGGCGTATATAACCGCTTTAATAAGGGTTCTAACAAGTCAATTTTATAATTCACACCAGACATTGGGCGATAAACATCTATCTTTAGCATGTAATGTTATTTTATATAAAAATTAACAAAAAAAAATATGAAAAAATGTCATGCATAAAATTTAGTCAATAGGTATATAGTCATTATTACATAAAATGTATTTTGGTAGTTTTTAGGGTGGACCACATATTGGTCCCTTTTTTTAGATTTTGTCAACATAATTAGGCTCAATGTATTTTTAAATTTTTCCTTAAAGTTCTATTGGGTCGTTCACTAAGTAATTTCGTTTTTTTTAGTGCAATTTAAACACGATTTTTTTATTGTGTAAAACATTTTATGAAATTATATATATGTACTCCATTTTGATCCAATACCTTTTGCCATCTTTCGGGCAAGAGATTGATTCCACGCTCATAAAATTTTGGATCCTTGCAGGCAAAAAACTGGTCCAAGTGGTTTTTGACGTCCTGATTTGAGGTGAAGGTTCTCCTATCCAAAAATTTTTGCAGAGACCGGAACAAGTGATAGCCGAAGGTGCCAAGTCTGGAGAATATGGTGGGTGTGGTAGCACATCCCATTCAAGCTCCAAAAGCTTTTGGCGAGTCATCAAACTTCTATGAGGTCTCGCATTATTCTGGTGGAACACTACACCTTTTCTAGCGATCAATTCTGGCCTCTTCTGTATGAGTGCATCACTCAATTTGTCCAGTTGATCACAATACACTTTAGAACTAATCGTGGTATTGTCTGGCAAAAGTTTAAAATAAACGATCCCTTTGAAATCCCACCAAACGGACAACATAACCTTTTTTTGGAGAATATCGACCTTCGAAGTGGTTTGAGCTGGTTGATCCTTTTTAGACCATGATCTCTTGCGCTTTACATTCTTGTAAACAACCCACTTTTCGTCGCCAGTAACAATGCGCTTCAAAAATGGATCACTTCTTTGACGTTTGATAAGCAAATCACAGTCGTTAATGCGACGAAGCAAATTTCGTTCTGTAAGAACATGAGGAACCCATATGTCAAGCTTCGAAATTATTCCTAGACGTTTCATGTGCTTGTGAACGGTCGCGTTAGACAAATTTAATCTTTCGGCAATCTCTCGAGTTGTCATTCGAAGATTTGCATCGACCAACGACTTTATTTTATCCACATCGGCTTCAAGAGGCCTTCTAGGACGTGGTGCATCCTCAAGATCGAAATTGCCGGAACGAAATTTTGCAAACCAATTTTTGGCATTGGCGTTCGGTCAACACATCTTCTCCGTACAAATCACATAATTTTCGCCTTGCATAAACTGAATTTTTACATTTTGATACTAAAACAGTAAAATATGCCGAAAATGCTGTTTTCGATCTTCTATCTTCGATAGGGCACCAAACAAAAACTATTACAAGATTTTTAACAAAAAAAAGCCTCACTATATCAGCTGTTCAAATATATAAAGTAAAAGCGGTTAAGTGTGAAGTTGGCTGCGAAAAAATTCAATAAGGTCAGCTGCTGTCATCAAACGAAATTACTTAGTGAACGACCCAATACTTTTTTGTCAGTACTCTTGTACTTTTTTTTACATTTATAAAGCTTAAAAAACTTCCAAAAATGTTGCCTTAAAAATATTCACTCAAAAAGTATTTTATAGCTTAATTGTTTGTCAGGCCTATCCATTGAGCTGCCCAATTATAAAAGTCAAAGTTTATGCACTAGGCCAAAAACTATTTTAAGCAATTTATTAATTAATTTATAGTTTTTATTTTTTTTGTAATTTCTTGTGCCATATAGACACTATAATATATATTAATTAATAATTGCCATTTGCTGTGCAAAAGCTGATGATGATATCATTAAAAAATATAATTGAGTTTACAGATAACACCAAGTCTGACATACAATCCTATAGAGACAGTAGGCACTAGACAGTCGTGAGCTTATTCATTATTCATTTGCATAAGTATTCAGTCATAGAGATAGAGTGTATCTATGAGTATGTATATTCGTATGTACATACTTATGAGTATCCATATATAGATATGATAGATTTGACGCTTGATTTATTGATAATGAATGAACTGAATGAATAGAAATAGAGGCGGTTTTGGTTAGCTAGGCATAAAGGTGTTAATAGATTGGAAGTTTTGTGAAAGATAAGTTAATCATAACTTCCTATTTGTTAGTTTTATGCAACTTTTACGCACTTTTATAGCGTCCAAATGTTTTTTAGTCATGCTAAAAATAATTAATAGCATATTTATGAGCTAAGCAGGTTTGTTAAAGTCTAAAACATTTATTATACTCACCGCAGACTGGGCGTGGTTAGGTGTAATCAATTCTCAGCTATCGAGCATGTACAATTAGTCAGTTATTGATAGAGTCGGCGCCTCCAAACTATAAACAGGCAAAATATGAGTTGGAACTTATGGAATCCAAAAAATATTTAAAATTATTTACAATATGCTGTAGGTTAAACAAATTCTGGATTCTAATTTATAATTGTCAGACCCGCAAAGAACAGCGCAATTAAAAACGGAAGTCCAATTATGGCTATGGTTAACATATGTGCCAATTGTCGTCGTCGACTTGGTTTAGTCTAAATATTTGTATTTTAATATGGGCAGAGGCCTATGTAGCTAGACAGACGCTATATGGACTGTAATACCAAAGTTTCTACATAAAACTTATAATATTTTATTTTATTCTTATCCCACAGCTGCTGCGTGGTGCTAATGACAATGAGCTGCGTCAATATGATCTGCACAGAGAAACGTCCAAATATCATTATCTAAATCAAGGCAGCATGGATATACTCACCGAGAAATCGGATTATAAGGGCACCTGCAATGCCTTCAAGACCTTGGGCTTTTCCAATGATGAGGTGCAAACTATTTGGCGTACCATTGCTGCCGTCTTGCATCTTGGCAATGTGGAGTTCCAAAGTAAGTGCACTACATAGCATATCGTAAAAGCTTTCTTTGCTAACAAAATTGTTATCTATCTTCCAGCCATTGAGGACGATTTGGTCATTAGCAACAAGTCGCATCTGCAGAGCGCCGCCAAGCTGCTGCAAGTTACCGAATCAGATTTGTCCATAGCTTTGACCACACGCGTCATTGCGGCTGGCGGCAATATCATGTCCAAAGATCACAATGCCTCACAGGCGGAATATGGCAAGGATGCCTTGGCCAAGGCCATCTATGATCGTTTGTTTACCTGGATCATATCGCGCATAAATCGCGCTATACTCTTCCGTGGCAGCAAGGCGCAGGCGCGTTTTAATTCGGTCATAGGCGTTTTGGATATCTATGGATTTGAGATCTTTGACTCCAATAGCTTTGAGCAGTTTTGCATAAACTATTGTAATGAGAAGCTGCAGCAGCTGTTTATTGGTAAGGGAATGTCGAAGGCTGCGCCAAGTGGAAGCGATAGATAGATAGAGTCCCTCGTTTCTTCTATGCCATATATACTGCGCCAGAATATATAAACAATCAGACATAGTTTGAGCTGGAACTATAGAGTTTAAGCTTTACATAAGTCCTGAACATGTTATCATTTGTCAGACTGTATAATGTCTCTAATCCTCCAAAAGGATAAGAAAATTCTGTAATTGGCTTTTGAATATAAGCAAAATAATATTGGTGCGGCTTAGAAGGGGGCCAACCTTGAGCATAGTCTTATAATTTCTTGGATTCACAAGCCGATGCTTGTGGAGACTTAAATCAAGGCTCAGTCCATATGTTCCTATTTTGAATGAAAAATAATAATTGTAATGTAATAAATAAGGGATCAAAACACTTCACTTAACGAATTGTTATCTAAGACATATCTTTTAGATGCAAATTTATAAATTTTTAAAAGTAACGATAGTGTAATTCCTAATCTTATCTGGGCTTGTATATATTTAAGTCAAATATCACTACAATAACTATATTTAACTTTGAAAAAAATCGGGATTTACTCTTAACACCTGCGTCGTTTAAGCTTTTCGACTAATTTCCTTGTCTTTTTGCAGAGCTTGTGCTAAAGCAGGAGCAGGAGGAGTATCACCGTGAGGGCATAGAATGGACAAACATTGAATACTTCAACAACAAGGTAAGCTAACTAAAGCACAAAAAAAAAAAAACAACGTGTACTAAAGCTATTCCTTATTTACAGATCATTTGCGATTTGGTAGAGCAACCGCACAAAGGCATCATTGCCATCATGGATGAAGCCTGCCTCAGCGTGGGCAAGGTTACAGACGATACCTTGCTGGGCGCTTTGGACAAAAATCTTAGCAAGCATCCGCATTATTCAAGCCGTCAATTGAAACCCATGGACAAGGAGCTCAAACATCGCGAAGACTTTCGCATTACGCACTATGCCGGCGATGTCATCTATAATATCAATGGTTTCATAGAAAAGAACAAGGATACTTTGTATCAGGACTTTAAGCGTTTGCTGCACAAGTCCAAGGATGCCAACTTAAGTGACATGTGGCCTGAGGGCGCACAGGATATTAAGAAAACCACAAAGCGTCCACTCACAGCTGGTACGCTCTTTCAGCGTTCGATGGCTGATCTTGTAACCACATTGCTGAAGAAGGAGCCCTTCTATGTGCGCTGCATTAAACCTAATGATATAAAGAGTTCCACGGTCTTTGATGAGGAACGTGTGCTGCATCAGGTGCGCTATCTGGGCTTGTTAGAAAATGTGCGCGTGCGTCGCGCTGGTTTTGTGCATCGTCAGCGTTACGACAAGTTCCTGTTGCGTTACAAGATGATCTCGCAATACACCTGGCCCAATTTCCGCGCGGGCAGTGATCGTGATGGTGTGCGTGTGCTGGTTGATGAAAAGGGCTTTGCACAGGATGTCAAATATGGTCATACCAAGATATTTATACGCTCGCCACGCACGTTGTTCGCCTTGGAGCAGCAGCGCAATGAAATGATACCACATATTGTAACGCTGCTGCAAAAGCAGGTGCGCGGCTGGATCGCGCGCCGCAACTATAAGAAAATGAAGGCTGCTTTGTCCATAATGCGCGCCTACAAGACCTACAAGCTGCGCTCCTATGTGCAGGAGCTGGCCACACGCTTCCGCAGTGCCAAGAACATGCGCGACTATGGACGCAGCATACAATGGCCACAACCGCCGCTGGCTGGTCGTCAGGCAGAGGCCAAGCTGCATCGCATTTTTGACTTCTGGCGTGCTTATATGATTCTACGCAAATATCCGCGTTCCGAGTGGCCACAGCTGCGTTTGCAAATTATTGCAGCCACAGCACTGGCGGGTCGTCGCAAGCATTGGGGTCAGTCACGCAAATGGCTGGGCGATTACTTAGCCAACTCGCAAGATAATAGTGGTTACGATGCCTACAGTGCCAACGTGCGTAATCTTAAGAACAGCGGTGATCATTTCCGTACCGTGCTCTTCTCTGCCTTTGGCAAAAAGTTTAATAAGCATAATAAGCAAGCAGATCGTGCTTTTATTGTAACAGATACGGCCATCTACAAGCTGGATGGCATCAAGAAGAAGTTCCGCGACTTGCAACGTTCAATTATGATTAAGGATGTAAGTCAAAGAAATGTTGTGTATTAAACTTGGCTTAACCTAAACAATTTACTACTTACAGCTTACGTCCATTAGTGTTACACCTGGCCGTGATCAGCTTATAGTCTTCCACTCGCCCGCCAACAACGACTTGGTCTTTTCGCTGCAAGGCGAACTGGCGCCTCTAAAAGAGGATCGCATAGGCGAACTGGTGGGCATTGTATGCAAGAAATACTACGAGTAAGTTTGTGCTTACAAAAGTAACTACGAGTAACTAAAATTTTGAATTACTTTGCAGCGTTACGGGTCGTGAGCTGCGCGTGGATGTTGGCGCCAATATTGCCTGTCGCTTGGGCGGCAAATCCCGCACAATTGTTGTCGAAGGCGTGGCCAATGTGGAGAATCCTAATTTCCGTCATTCCGCTGGCAACATTATATTTGAAGTGCCCGCTTCGTATTGTGTTTAAGTTTCCAGTGCACTGCTGTTAAATGTTTCCCTATTGTAAATTATACCTACTTGTAACTCTTAAGCCAAAGCGCCCCGTTGCTGTTTCAACTAATTTTCCATTGCATGCGGCGTCTTCAAGTAAGTTTTGTCTATACTCTACAAAAATTGATCTAACTTCAACTTTTGAAACAAGTTTGTAACGAGTGCCTTGTTCATAGAGCTGCTAACTTGTTTTAGTAACTGGTAGTTTATGTAATCTATGTTCTGTGTTTTCCCATTTTTTAATAATCTTTGTTTTTTTTTTGTGTATGTCAACCTGTAGTAGTATTTAAAATTTGTATATTTTTTAATTATACTTATAGTTTTTAAAGCTTTTAAGGCAATATTTATATAAAACTGTAATAGAGTTCGTTAGTTGCAAAAAAAAAAAAAAAAATTGTTTCAAATGCACTCTAAATATTTATAAACAAACAAAGTAAAGCAATTGCTGGTAGAGCCGGCAAATTTAATAAGTATTAAAAGTATAATGTGCACTTTTTGCATTTCTTAAACTTAAATTAAATAAATTAGCTTATAAACTTTGCAATATTTTCTACAAAAAAACAAAGCACACTTAACAAATTTAAGACACAACGAAGTAAATATGCATTTTTTGTACTTAAAAGATTTTTTCTTATGCAGAACAAACGTGAAATTAAAAACATAAATAATTTATTAAAGTGTGCCATTTGCAAAAATATTTCTTAAATATTATTACTATGTATTTATATTTGTATATGAATAAAAAAAAAAAAAAAATGAAACTTGAAATTTTTCAATTAAAAAACAAAAATTGCTGGTACTTAAATTTTTTCTGATTAATCATTTTTTTCTTTAAAAGTGTTTGTTTTTGAAATTTTAGAAAGTAAATTGAATTATTCCTGCTCAAGGCTGAATTGTTGAGCCTTGGTCAGACTGTTCGAACATTTTTGACTGTATTAGGTACACCTTTTAGAAATTAAGCCAACAATATTTTCCCTTAATTGAACTATAACAGTTTGTTCTTTTATGGAATAGTAGAAATATGCTTAAGTGTCATCAGAATGCTTCCAAAACATGCGAGAAGGGTCTCTTTGTCGTTGTAGGGAGTAAGAGAGACTTGGTCTTAAAAGACTCTTTAAAAGTCATCGTCTTTTCTGCAGACACCTTAAAGCTTATAACGCTAAGGCGTGGAAAGATTTTTTTTTTAATCTCAGAATAAACCGATTTTTTTATTCTTTTCAATTTATTTATTTCTTTAAAGTTAATAAATAAGAGGCAGTAATAGTCAATCAAAATCCAAGTCCTTAAGCGAAACGTTATCCAATTCGAAATCATTAAAAAACTGTCTGAAATCTCAAAACTTTACTAAAGTCTTTTTTGTATATCTCTTCTAAATGAAAATATCTAGCATTCTCGAAAAAAAGATCTTTTGGAAAACAAATTAACGGCCGACATTGCAGGTGACTTACTGAAAACCCTGTACCTTATATATTTCACAGTTTTTATACGATTTTAAGATATGTTTAGATTAAAAACAAATTTTTTTTGTTATCATCACTTTAATATTTGCCATACGGAAAGTTTTAGCTGGTGAATCGCTCAAAACTGTTGCAGTCAAATGGAACAAAGTATAGACTTCAAAAAAAAAAATTTTTTTATAGTAAATACGAGTGTCAATTTTGGGCTTAACTTTGAAAACATCGTAATTAAAGTCAAGAAACGACTTTATTTTATATTTAAAAAAATCAATGCACTTTTTTTCGAAAAACTTTTTCCACTCTTGAGTTTTTTCCAAAACATGCTTTTAGAAAAACGCGGGCCATATACTAACGTTTTTAAATCAGGACTTTACGGCGTATAGTCCATCAATGCGATGTTTTCGATGCTTAAAAACTCTACCTCCGTAAAAGTTCGCGTTATCGTTATAAAGAATGATACGTCTTCGGTGCGTTTTCTTATTTCGCTGAACATTTCTATTTCATTCAAAGCAGACCGTCCCATGACATGACCGGTTCTTCCAAAGATACAGCCGACCATTTTGCAAAGTATTCGCCCACGAAGAACTTTTGTTGGATTTGGTTCTTCTTGGAAGTCCCGTACTGTGGATTGTTGTTTAGTTTCAATCTCATAAGAATAAATCCAAGGTTCGTCGCCTGTCACGCAGTTTTAAACGTCTTTGGAAACACAGAGGTTGCATTTCTTTAACTATTCTTTTGCTTTGGCTTGATCACCAATAAACGGATTAACTTGATCGTTGCACTCATGTCGAGATAGTCAGTCCATAATGGCACGAAATTTTCATGGTTCTATTTCATTTTTTTCTTGTAAAAAAGTTTACACGAAGAAATTACAATATTGTGACAAATTGGAGGAATTTTAAAATTAAGTGTCAAGATTTTTATCCAAAAATGTTTATTGTGGAAAGAGGGCAACATTATTAACAAACTGAATTTCAGTAAGGGACCGTACCCGTACTATGTTACCCAATTTTAACAATTTCTTAACCCCCTCCCACCTCGGACCAACCGTAGTATATGCCATGAATAAGTACAAGAATATTGACAAAAACCTTGACCCCCCGGTTCAGTGACCAAGCGTGGTATTTTCGAGACCCCCCACCCTCATCCCTGAACGGGTCACGTAGTATGGGTACGGTCACTTAATAATAGAATCATAAAAAGCACCTTTCGACAAAATTTCATGCTCTTAGCTCAATAGAACTTCAAGAATCAGGTATCCGTATTACCTGACATAACATCAAGAATCAGGTGTCCGTATTACCTGATTCTTGAAGTTCTATTCGAATAGGCAGATAGACGAACATGACTAAAACGTTACTCTTTCATGCTCCTGATTTTAAGGGTTTTACTCGCTAAATTTTTGTGATCATAAAATATGCTTGAAACCCTTTGGGTATAGAGTAAAAATAAAGTCTTATGAAGAATGTCAAACCATGCATCGAAAACTTCAAAGTGTGACCAAATAATTTTATGCTTCATATTTTTTTGATATCGTTAAAAAAGAAACACAAAAGCATAAAACCCAAGTAGTCTTAGACTTCAACTTTTAAGAGCAAAGTTTTTATTATTAAACATAATTTTAGCTAGACAAGTAGTCAAAACTCAGACATAAAAATTTTGATTTATTTCAATTCTTAAACGCATTAAATTTAGACAAACATGGATATAAAGAAATTGAAAACTGTTGCTGACGAGCAGCTAAAGGGAAAGGGGCAAAAAAATTTTTAGACCAGGCCGTTGAAAATGCGCAATATACCACTACGCGATGTCTTCAATTGGTACAATATGGAGAATCTGGAACTGGTTGGGCATGCGGACGCAAGCGTTTTAAGCGTTTGCAAAAACGCCAGTTTGGGGTTACTGGATTTTAAAGAATTTATGCGGTTGGCGTCGTTTTTACAAAAGAATTGGGCAAGCATACAAAAACAGACGCCATCAGTTCCAGCTGCCATGGGCTCTTGATTTTTAAATGTTGCATTTTGAGTTACAATTAAACTGTATACAAACTGTGCATTTGTTGTAATCTCTAGGGCGCAAATACATTACCAATCGTTAGCCGAAAATAGAGTATTTTGTGGCACTCTCTGGTTGGGTTTGGTTTAATGGGCCTGCCGCAGTGGCAACTGCTCGTTGCGTCTTCGTTTAATTGATAAAAGATAAAAATAAAGAGCAAAATGGCTAAGAATTTGCCGGCGCAATGCTTCACTCGCATTCGTATGTAAATTCTTGACGTGAACGCGTGGCGCGTGCATTGAACGTTTCAAGGCGATTACATAAAATCGAACCGGGTCGAAAAAGAAAAAATTGCAATGCAAAGAACTATTAAAAAAGAGCTGAGCTTCTCGCTGGACACGTTGGAACGTTATCGCGCCAAGTACGGACGTAGTTCGTCAGCAGATACGAATGGACATAGTCAGCCAGCGGAGTCAACACAGCAGCAGCCTTTAGTGCTCAGTTCCACTGCAGCGCCCGCAACACCACCACCTTCGCTTTTCAGACCGCAGTCACCACCCAAAGTAACTAAATTGCAGGAATTGCAGGCCAAGAAGGAGGCTTATCTGAGAGCGCGTGCGCATGAGCAGGAGCTGGTGCAGCGCACAGAAAAGTCAACCAGCACTGCCAGCAGCATAGCCAAGGCCGCAAGTCCCACGCCCAACGCCGCACCAACCAATGCCACCAAGAGCAGTGACAGCAATGGCCATACGACTGCAGTTACCAGCAGCAGCACAGCGCAGGCCAGCAAATCCACAGGCTGCTATGTCAACTGGGCCAGCAATCATAGCACACTGGCCTCGCTGCCCTGGTGCGCCATCAGCGACTTGATGTACTTCTGCGACAAATATGAATTTAAAACGCTTAGTACGCGTGACCTCAGAACGCATCAGGAAATAGTGGCTGAAGTGCGCGCTTTGCTGGCCAGCAAATCGCCATTTGACCAACGTACGCGTTTTCCCGGCAATATACACGATCCGGAGAATTTATGGGTCTGCATTGGACGCTGCGCCAGCGTGGAGTATCATCTGCAGCGCATTATAAGCGCGTTTCGTAAACCCATGAATCAACTAACGCCTGACAAACAACGCACGGTCAGGCAAAACTTTCATCTGGCCCTAAGCGAGCTGAGATTGGATATTTCGGCGCGCATAAGCGAGGTGCGTCTCTATGATCGTTTGGTATTTGAGCGCGAGAGTTTCGACTGGAGTGGAAGGACGATGCCTAGTTGGGCGTGGGTTTTATTTAAATTTACAAATTGCAAGCACAACAATGGACAAACATTTATTATCAACATTTACATAAAAATTATCGTCATTTGGTGCAGTGAAAAACGTTCACAAAAATAGACACTTAGGATTCTTGGGTTTTCTGGAATATACACAAAAATTGGTACAATTGTACAGCTAAAGAAACGCACAAAGCTGTTTAACGTAATAACGTTATGTTTAGTTACGACAAAAATAAGATAAGCCATGTATTTATGTACATACTTTGGTTATGGTTCTTGCAAAGCGCTTTCTAACTAAACTCTAGAACACTATAGTTGGTTTGTTAATGGTATGGTATAACTAATGACATATGTATGTTATATACATATTTTGTTGTTACCAAAAATAAAGCACTTTGTGTGGGCAATGTTGTAACTTTGATTAAGTAGCCAACAATTTGCATTAAATGCCTAAATTATTACAAAATTTATCTAGAGGTGTGTGTCCAAGTGTTTTTTTTTTGTTTGTGCATATTGCTTAATCGTGCTTAATAGACTAGCGGAAGATTCTATGAAGTTCATGACATAGTAGTAGTATATAGCAATAATACATAATGTTTATATAGTTGCACATAATTTGCTTAGTTGTTTAGCGTATTGCTTAGATCAGTGGGCTTAGTTTTTGTGGACAGACGCTGATGCTGGGCACGGCAAAGCACTCTTCTTTAAATACTCAAGCTCACAAAACATTTTTGCATTTAAAGGTTCACAATGACCCTTGGGATAAGTTATAAAGAAGCAGCATTAACTGACAATTCTTCGCTTCTTAAGTACTTGATGCCGCACCCATTTCTAGCCCCAGCCACATAGTATTTTTTGTGCAATTAGTTAACAATGGCAACAGCAACAACAACGAAAACAGCAATACACTTAATACATATATATGTTTAGAATCCAAAACCATTTAGGTGCAACATCAGTCTAACAAAATTTGAGCTTCATTTTGCTCGTCTTGGGCACATTACGTATGGTCAATGATATGCGTGGCGTACGTCGTGCAAGATGATCCCCGATTTTGTAAGTATTTTCACAGAGATCATAATTGCTAATGCGATCGCACAAGGTATCCTCGCTAACTTCACTTATAGAATGCAAATAGTCACTATAAAGCGTATCCTTGACAATTAGCAAGCTGCGCGGCTCCAGCAGCAGCTTGAAGAGCACTTCACGCGTGTACCCAACAGTAGTTGCCTCATCGTTGGTTGAGCCCTCACGCTTGGCAAACTCCAGCACTGTATGTGAGCCACAGGATATTGTAGATATTATGGGATAAAAAAGCGGTCCATCGGTATGCGGCAAAATGCCCTGCCCCGGCAGATACTCATTAACCAGCACATGATTTGCATTTTGTGTCTCAAACACGCCCAAGTTGTTAACCTTATCCACATAAATCTGCAGCCATTCGGGTATTTCCTCAGCTATCATGCCATTAGGATGTGGCACGCCGCCATAGTTAATAAGCCGACGATTGCTTAGCTGCGTCCAGCGCGGCTTGGGCGTGTTTTGTATTTGGCTCAGTATGCGCTGCTCCTCCTCGGAGGTAATAAAGTTGGGTATGTACATGACAGTGGGCGGGCACTAAAATTGGGCTTATTAATAATGCTTGTACTTTGCTGACATACGCGCTTACCTTGCGCACTTCAAAGTCCGTGAAATCCATTGCTACGACTATGTCCTGCTACGGCTACAACTAAATAAGTATTATTGCTAATCAATATTTTGCTTCCGCTGGCCGGCGCTATTGGCCTTGGATATTATTTTGACGTATCTACTTCTACATAAATATTATTATCAACAGCGCGATAGGCCGCAGTTCAATAAAAAAAACTATCGATAACTTAACTGCAAGCTATTGCTGTTAAGCTGTTTTAACATTTGAAGTTGTTGCATATTTTTTGGCTATTAAATACATAATTTTAGAGTTTCATGCTATTAATGAATAAATTGTTTATTATTAACGTTTTTTTAGAGCATATTTAGGTAAAATTTTTCACAATTTATTTTTGCGCTGTTAAGTTTTTTGTACTCGATTATAGCTGTTAAGCAATTTTAGTGCTGTTAACTGTCACACTTGCGCGTCTTTTGCAACACTGCGCAACAGCTGTTTTTTTTGCAAAAGACCGCGAATTTGGCCGACTAACGCTAGATAACCGCGCTTTTTGTAACGTTTGCATTGTTAGTAAGTGCTCGCTGCTTCAAACACAAGCTTTGTAAGATTATTAATTATTGAAAATTAAACACAGATGGTTACTGGTACTGTTGAGGAACAACCAACAGCTAAAAAAATGAAACTAAACGGCAAATGTATTATGCGCTTCGCTAAACTAACCGAGCATGCAATGGAGCCAGTGCGTGGCTCTGCGCGTGCTGCTGGTGTCGATTTGCGCAGTGCCTATGATATGGTAGTGCCAGCACGCGGCAAGGCTGTGGTCAAAACTGATCTACAAGTGCAGCTGCCAGAGGGCTCGTATGGACGTGTAGCGCCGCGTTCTGGCCTTGCTGTCAAGAACTTTATTGATGTCGGTGCTGGCGTTGTGGACGAGGACTACCGCGGCAACCTGGGCGTGGTGCTCTTCAACCATTCGGACACTGATTTCGAAATCAAGCGCGGTGATCGCATTGCTCAATTTATTTGCGAGCGCATATTCTATCCGGAGTTGGAGATGGTCGACAAATTGGATGACACTGAACGCGGCGAGGCTGGTTTTGGTTCAACCGGTGTCAAAGATTTACCAGCTGCCAAGCAGCAAAATGGTAATGGTACCACTGAGGCTGCACCTGCACCCGTGGCGGCCGCCACATAGGGGAAGTAATACGCTTCATGCTCTTTAATTTTATATTTATATATTCACTGCACTTCATACAATATCATCAGTTTCGCATTAAGATCATACTTTTATTTACCAATTTAAAACACGAATTAAGAACAATGTATCCATAGAATTAAGATTGTGTAAGCAGCATCCGTTTAAGTTATATATTTCCACGCCCTAGATAACATCCTCAGCTAAACTAACCCCGCTGCCGCCGCGATTGCTTCTGCCTCGCTTGCAAAATTGTACATCCAAAGTGCTGCTGTCTTGGGACATCCGCAAACAATCTTGTTATCAAACTTGAAACACCATTGTACCTCATTCTCATGTCTGTTAGGCCAGACTAAACTTTTTGTAAGCCCAAAGATTTAAAAGTTAAAAGACAGCTACTTGGTAAATTTGATTTTAACATGTAAGCGAAAATTAAAAACTGAGCCAAGATCTTGTTCTATCAGCAGGTCATAACTATGTTATTCAAGCAGCTAAATTTAAATATGTAAACCTAACTAAGACTTAAAAACTGAAAAGAAAGAAAATTTACTTTAAAAAATTATGTTTTTAATGTGTTACAAAAAATAGAAAACCAATCTGCTGAAAGTAGCTTGGAATCGGAAGTTGAAAGCTTATATGCAGCTGGTGTTCTTTAAATTGTTGTGGTTCTTGAATTGATTTGTAAGCCTTACATAAATAAATAAATTAACTTGTTGAGATGTTTGTTCCGCACTTAAACAGAAATATTTTTTGTGGAGAACATCTCAAAGAGACATTCAGCATAAAATAATGATGTTGTTCGGAGCTCTAGAAACCTTCTCTGGACCTGCTGCTGAGGAATCGACTTTTGTAAACAAAATTGTAGGTAAGTTTCGGGCGTCCATTTGCCGTCCTCATCCAGATCTACCTACTGTGTCACGATCTATCATTACTTTTTTAAACAATCGCATTGAGCACCCTGCTTAAGGTGCCGCTGGATGCTTAGACGTTACAGCTTGTCAAGATCGTTTCATCAAATACATATAAATAAGCCTTTCTCACTTTGGGGATCATCTATAAACTACGTAATGCTTCGATTTATTGTCAAATGAAGTCCATGCCTTTGCTTAACACGGGACAACCTAATGGAGTTGCTGAACTTTGGGCCCTTTTACTTTGTATGCGGTTGCAATTGCAAAAAGAATCAGTTAGCAGCGCTGATCCAAAATTAAATAAAGTTCATGATTATGGCAATTAGCCGAGGTATTAGGCGAACATAAATGCCAGCAAGCGTTTTGTTTACATTTTCAAAAAAATATTATAACAGCCATATAACAGCTTACATTCCAGTATAACAATTGCACAGAACTGTAAAATATAAAAAAAGTGTAGCATACTTTTAGTGCCAATATTTATTTACACGAAGATCAAAGCAGAAAGAGGAAAAGATTAAAACGCAATTTGCAACAACAAATTGGTTTATTTCTATTGTTTACATTTCGCCTGCTGCGGTTTCTGTTCGCCTGGTAGTCAGCTCAAATCATTACAGGCGCTGGCAGTTAAATTTGGGATCGTGCAAATTTTTTTTTTTATTGATTGTTTTTATTGTCCAAAGGATTTATTTGCAGCCAGTTTTTTTTAGTTAACTTAAGTTTTATAAAATTTCTTATCTTTATTAAATAAATAAAATACAAACAATTTATTAAAATATTATTTTATTAGATTTTAAAATTTATTGTCATTTTTATATTTTATATATTTATTTAATAAAGATTTAGTAAGTTTACAAAACTAACTTAACTAATAGGAAGCACTTTAAATACTTTCCAAATCTTCTCCTTAAATATTTAACAAAATAAAAAACTTTAAATTTATAAAAATTTTTGCTTTTATTTTTTAGAAATGAACTGTGATTTTTTTAGTTTAATTTTTTTGACTTACTGCGAGGAGCGAGCAGGAACGTAAATTAAGTTGGGAAGTTTTTCTAGAATGTTTAAAGCTGATCCAAGAATTTCGAACCCGGTTATTAAGTAGATATGTACAAAGAAATCTGATACTGTATGAAAAAGAGTTTACTAAGGTTACGTATGGTGCTGGAAGATCACACATGGCCTAATCCGAAAAAATGTACACCAAGGGCAGAATTTAAAAGTTGAAAAAATTATATTTATACAGAATAGGCTTTATATTAAACTATCAAAATTTGTATAGGGAACAAGGTTTTTTGGTGATCCATTTATGGCAGCGCTCTCTTCCTACACCCAGAACCTCGCGAAAATGGTTATATATGAATCAAATAAAAAATTGCCCATTGCTAGTTACATATTTTTCCCTTCTTTTGGTAAAAGTTTGAATAGCTTAAAGGCCCATACGCATTTCGAAAAATTTCGCGCGGAATGATAAAGACTCAAATACCCCATTCGGGAAGTTCCATTTGGGATTTTTTTTTTTATATGGAGTTTTGTCATTCCGTGCGAAAATTCTCGAACAGCGTATGGGCCTTTAGGGTAAAAGTGTTCATCTATTGATGATGATCCACGAATCACAAATATTTTGTAATGTCTTATGAGCGGAACTGCTGATCAGCCAGCCCATGTGCCATTGAACGGGGAGATATGACAGCTAGTGTAGGACTTCCCAGTCAAGCGTCTACATGTATCACTTCTTCGTGCCTCTGCTCGTATTATGTCCATATTTCGAGCAGTCGACTCTAAACGCGTAAATCATCACCGTTCCACAGTGATGGCTTCGTTCGGCATTAATTTTGATCAGGGCCCGCCCACCAAAAACCAAGCATAAGCAGCTTCGCAACTTGAATATACGTCCGAACCGGCAACATAGAAGTAGTTTGACCGGGCAGTCCTCATGGCTTTCATTTTTTTTTTGTGCCTGTAATGAATGCATTTTTCTTCACCCGCTATGATGCGTTGAAGCAAACATTTCCTCTTTTTTTCGCCGGAACACTTGTTCATAGATGTTTCCAAGTCCACACGTTGCCAGACTCCCATCGGACGCTTCCCCAGCTCGGTCTCGTACTGGCCAAGTGGTAAATAAAGTACCACTCGTGGACCAAAACTGGCAATTGGCGATGCAGAAAAAAATAGCGCACACGTCCTAGTCGATGACTAGGAGCATGCCTGGAGGCTATAGTCAGAAAAATTGGCATCAGGCAAGTGGTGTAGGGGGAGACGCCTCTTTTATTATTCCTTGATACAATTGGGACAAAGTATCGCTCCTATTCGGAGCGTAGGGCGGAAACAAAAGCTCTCCAAAGACTTCTGTCAGCGGATATATGTTGGATTTCGTTTCAGGTGGTAATGGAACGACTTTCATTTTGTATTGTGCGCATCCATGTTTTTTGTGGGCGGCCTCTTTGTATGCTGCCAGGCGGATTCCATTGAAGGGCCATTTTGGCTAGATTGTCTTCAGGTGTTGACGCTCTGACATCATTCACAATCCTTGTCTTGAATCCGTCACAACAGCAATGGCAAATAACCGTGAGCTATGGAGAAAGACTGTGACGGAAGCCCTAACCCTCATTGGGTTGTAATTGGCAGAGCATGATGATGACTTGTTCATAGACAAAATAACGTGCAACGTCTCTTGACTTCAAATTATAAGCGACCCAGGTTCCGCGCTTTTGAATCCTTTGCAACACATGCAAATGGCTTGGATAATGCTGCAGAAAGTGCTTCTTGCGTTGGGCACGTATCCTCATCGAGCAATGCCTCCAATTCAGCGTCTTCGCAGAACTTTTATCTTTCTTCAGGCGAACGGTCGTTAACATCGAAATCACCAACTTTGAAGCGACGGAAACAATCATGGCACGCTTTTTCACTTAGAGCAGCATCTTGCTTAGCTACTTTGAGCTCCACATGCGCTTCAGCCGCCGTATTCTTCGAATTAAAGAAGTAAATCAACACTTACGCCAAAAAACATCACTAGTGTTTCAAAATGGCTTCTTTACCATACATATGTTTTCTGATTTTTCGGTTTTGTTAAAATTAATCAACACTTATGCTGGCGCCATCTATTGGCAGCCAGCGGGTACTTAGTTGTATACCTAAAAATTGAAAATAATTCATTGTTTTAAGAGCTTTTAATCTTTTTAAATTTTGGAAAATCTTAAAGAAATACAAATGTTGGCTTTTAAATCAGCCCTTGAGATATTCGAGCCCGTGGGGTGTTGGAACTAACGCACTTGCTCCTGCTGTTATCACTACGTGTAGAAGATACCAAAAGGACGCACTGCATCAAGGTGTAATCAGATAACGAGTTGTTAGTATAAGTAGAGCTGTATGCAGAGTCTTGAACGAAAAATCCAAAAAGTTAAGTCTTAATGAAAAAAATAATTATTTTTAATAGTTTCGCTGTAATAAAATATTTTTGTAAATACATTTTGCAATTATAAGAAAAATCTGTTAGATAAATCGTAATTATCTTGGCAATTACTTGTCTGTCATTATTGTTGATTGATGCTACTACATTTTCCAAGTTTTTGGTCTAGTTCCTGTTTAAATTGTTATACCCAAGTAATGCCAAAAAACTTGCTTAAGGCTAGACGTACAGACCCAAATCTTTGTTGCTTCAGTGCATCATATATCATGGTATCAGTTCGCGTGCCGTTGCTGCATTGGAACGCATTTTTGTTGTTGTAGTTGCATTTTTTTTATTGCGCTTGATTTTAATAAATTCAATGACTCCAATTTGTAATTAGACGCTGAAGTGCGCTGCGTGCTTTTAATTGTTATGTATCCATCCTTGGATGCCTTTTGGCGCAACGGTTCCACTTGACCCAACACCCAACGTTGTTGCACTGGAGGTCATCTATGGCGCGATCGCATATGCCGATGCAATATGCTTCCAGAGGCAACCATGCAGTTTTTGTTTCCCAGTCGTTAAAAATGAAAACTTTGAGCTTTGTTTAATATATTATAACTTTTATAATTTATTTGCTTGTGAAAAATAGCTATAGTTTTGTTTTTTATAAATATATACAAAATATATATTATATGCTTGTCTATTTTTTTTGTATATTTATAAAAATATATATATATTTAAATTTTGTTAAGTTTGCTGGACGCATTTTGGCCAGTTTTTAAGCTTAGCATTAAAAGTTAAGTTTTTTTTTCATATAATTAAATAAACAATATTTACAATGCTTGGTTTGATTAATTTGCCTTTTTTTTTTTTTAATAAGTCTTAGAGGTCTTAGAGCACTACTTCATTTTTTTTTTTTTTTAGTTGTAGAATTTTGAATTCTTTTGTGCATGGCCGCAAAATATAGTAAATTTTTTAAACAATATGTTTTTATTCAAATAAAATTGGGTGCATTACATTTTGCATAACAATTGATTTTTCTATAATTTTTTAAAGTATTTTATAGTATATTTATATTTATATAAAATAAATAGCCTTTTCTTTTTGCTAAATATTAAAAAATATGCTTTTGTAAGTTTTCTAAACTCTATTACATTTTTACTGACTAGGCAGTTATAAACAAAAAATATATAAAATAAATATTATGCGTGTAGCTTAAAATGTTTACACTTAAGTACGTAAATGATTTGTTTATAATTATAAATTTATTTGACTAACTCTTTTGCTGATTGGCTTAAAAATATAAACCATAATTTTTAAAATGTTTCTTTTTATATATATTGTCTGTGCAAATTGGAAGACTTTGCGATTTTTGTTGTTTACTTAAAGTTTACAACTTTAGTTTAAATTAACATAAATTTTTATGGTATGCTTTTAATATACAAAATATTTAAATTTTATTTTGAAAGCTCTTTTGGTACACAACTATTTAAACTCAAATGCAATTTAACTGCATTCAAAAATAATAATTAAACTGGTCGCGATAGATATTAATTATTTTTCTCAAATAATTAAATATTTTAAAACAAAGTATTTTGTATCGCTGATTTCGTCAAACAAGTGAATTGTGAATTTACAAATCACTTTTTATCGAATTTTTATTAACTTGCAGATATCGCTTTTTACCAAAATCAAAAACACATGCGTTTATCGATATACTCGATATTTATATAAAAATGGGGACTTTAGAGACTTTTGAAATGTTTCGAATACCTTAAGTAGTAAACGTCTAGAGATATTATTCATATAGATTATTTATTACTCATAGCAACTTTTTAGCGATAAAAGGCCTATACGCAGAATGCAAAAAAATTTCGCACGGTATGACAAAACCATATAAAAAAAAAAATCCCAAATGGGAAATTCCGTGCGAAATTTTTTTGCATTCTGCGTATACGCCTAAATTTCCAATGCATCTTTTAGGAGAGTTTAGCTCGGCAAAACTGAACGCTTTAACCCGATTTTTAAAAATTAGTATTTTCAATACATTTGATAAAACAAGCGAATTGAATAAATTTGCAGATCTCTTTATATCGTATTTTAATTCACTTGAACGAATTCTAAAAAACGACTATTTATAGTTTTTTTAGTTCCGTTTACTCTGACTTCAGTGAGTCTCTTACAGAAAAGGATGGAGTTTATTTTCAGTGGGCCCCGAAATCAGTTTCTTTTTTTAAAATTTTATTTTGATTTTAAATCCCATACGCAGCATGCAAAAATTCCGCACGAAATGTTGTGACATTGTTGTGACTTCATATAAAAAAAATCCCAAAAAAGGGAATTTTTTTTTAATGAAGTTTGGACATTTCCCAAAAAAGGGAAATTTTTTGTGAATGAAGCTTGACATGTCGTGCGAAATTTTTGCATGCTGCATATGGGCCTTTAGTTTTGAAATTTTAAGGAAGAGCGAAATTGCTGAAAACGTGAGTCCTTTTAATGCGTATGAGTACATTTTTTTTGTACTTAATTGGCGACGCGTCTTTAAAGCATTAGCTTGGAGTTCACTAGCACTAAAATCAAGTTGTATCAAAATTTAATACATTCCACATTGGGCCAGAAAGCCAATTTTTTGGCATAAATTCAAAATATTCATAGAAACCAATTCGTTTTTTAACATTGCCATTTTGTAGTCAATACCCTAGTTACAAAAAATTAAAGAATATTATTGATTTGCCAAAACTTCAGGGTTGCAATAAAATCAATAATATTTTTTAATTTTTTGTAACTAGGGTATTGACTACAAAATGGCAATGTTAAAAAACGAATTGGTTTCTATGAATATTTTGAATTTATGCCAAAAAATCGACTTTCTGGCCCAATGTGCATTCTAGGAAAATTCAACTTTGCAATATTGAAAAAGTTATTTTGAGGAGTAGTAGCAACGCTGTCAAAGCACATAAACCTTATAATTGAATGCCTTTGAGATTTTTACAACAGAGTTTTGTTTAATCATTTCAATAATAACTTTTTCAAAAGTAAGACTTTTGTTTTTGACTAAAAATTTTATCAAATTATTTCACGAAAAACGACTTAGTTATTACTGGCATTAAAAAATGTGTATTTAAAAATTTAGCCTTTGAACATATGAGGTGTTTTTAGAAGAAGTGGCAACGCTTTCAACACACATGCATCCTACAATTGAATGCCTGCAATTTTATTTTCATGACAGAGCTTTTAAAATATTTTATGCCATATTACAATCCGAATACGGAACTTTAGAGTATCTAACCATTTTTCATGGTTTATTGATTTAAGGCCCATACCCAGCATGCAAAAATTCCGCACGAAATGTCAAAACTTCATATAAGTAAAAAATTTTTTTATATGAATTTTGACATTTCGTACTTAGCGAAATTTTTTTAAATTCTTCAATTCGTATCAACATTTTCATGGTTATGATTAAGGCCCAACCCACAGCAAAATACAAAATAAAAAAATGTCCCAAATGGTGGGAAAATTTTTTTTATATGAAGTTTTGACATTTCGTGCGGAATTTTTGCATGCTGCGTATGGGCCTTTAGTCGTAAATTTTTTTTAAATTCTTTCAATTCGTTAACGAAATTGAAACGGCAGTGGCAACGCTGTACACCAAAGTCCAACAGACAGATCATGTGCGCATTTTTTTGCACATCAGTGTTTACAAATACAACCAATTCTGTACACGGTTTTTTAATAACACGTTCCAGGAAAAAATTTGTTACACTATTTTATTCGATTTAGCTGGATTAAAAAAAAAACGATTGTTCGAAATTTTAAAGAAAAATATTTTTATTGATCTAATCTTTTGGAAATTTATTTAGGGAATTCCACTTAATAATTTATTTTCATAGCAGCTTAAGGATTTACTTCATGTCTTTTTTTTTCATGGTTTTTTTCCCACGGTTTATTATGGAACGTATCTACCGTGTAAAAACAGAATTTGTTGCAGTTTTCTTTTTTTTAACAAGATTTGATTTAATTTTATGAGTTCGTTGCCCAAAATAAGTTTAAATGAAATTTAATGCATATAAGGAAATTTTAAACTTCAGCTATTTATGGTAATTTGGTCTGGCAACGCCATCAACTTAAGGCCCATACGCAGCATGCAAATATTTCGCACGAAATGTCAAAACTGCATATAAAAAAAAATTTCCCACCATTTGGCATATTTTTTTTATTTGAAGTTTTGACATTTCGTGCGAAATTTTTGCATGCTGCGTATAGGCCTTTACTAGAAATTTTGCCGCAACAGTGCTTTAAAATTGTCCTGCCGAAATAATAAACTGGGTTACAACACTATTTTAAAATACTCAGCTGATGTTTTTTTTTAACATGAATAGACTGGGATTCCATTGCACTGGTATTTCATTAGATCCACAAATTTTGTATATTGAAGGAAAACTATAAAACTGAGTGGCAACGCTCTCAACGAGCATTAATACTACAAACGAATGCGTGTAGGTTTTTATTCTGCAACAGTGCTTAAAAATACGCCAGTAACTCAAATCAAGTATTCCAAAAGTAAAGTCTTTTTGAATAATATGCATTTGATAAACAAATGCATTTCACCAAATTGACTTAAAATTCCATGGAATCAAAAAGTCTGTTTGCTGATTCACAAAAATTTGCGCTATATTTAAGAAGAGTGGCAACGCTTTTCTCAAAAACCGTAAAAATGAGTACCTGCAAGTTTTTCTGTTCACAACAGTGTTTTAAAATACTCACGCGAAGAATTTGAAAATGTCAAATTTCCTTTGGACCAGTTTAAATATTGAATTAAGTTTTTTTTCTTTTTTTTTTGAGACAGTTCTAGAACTAACTATCATTGCTGCTGCTGCTGCCGCTACTTATGCCCGCCGCTTCATACTTGACTGGCAACACTGGCAACTCATTGTTGTTGTTATTGTTGTTGCTGCTGTTGCTCGTGTCCGCCCCAAGGCTTGGATGCGGTCCATTGTAGCTCAGCTCCGAGCTGTTGCTGCTGGTATTGCTGTGGCTGCAATTGCTTGACAAACTACTGTTTGCCGCATTTGTTGCAGTCGGAGCTGGAGCTGTGGTGCTTGTTGCAGACGTTGCCACAGCTGTAGCAATTGTTGTAGACGCTGTCGTTGTTGTGGCAACACTGGTTGCAGTGGCAGCTGGTGCTGCCCCACCCGTTTGTAATGCCAACATTTGTTGCGCCTGCGCAATGCACGCAACACACGGACACGGCCCGCCCAATTTCTTCGCCAATATGGAGCGCAACTTGAGCGCCGGTCCCAGCTTCATGCCCAGCGAGTTAACCAAATGATCTTCGGTTAAGAGCGGCAGGCCCGTGCCATCAATGCACTGATCACGAAAATGCTGCAAAGACAGAAAGAAAGAAAGAGAGTGTATGCATTAATGTATATGCTAAGGCTGTGTGTCTGGCTTATAAAATTTATGTGCAACATTTTGTGGCAGGCAGCATGCTGGCTACTAGGAGTACTAGTAGTACTACCATCTACCCATAACCAATGCCAAACGGAGGGCGTCTTGTGTGTGTGTGATTAATGCGCGGCTTTTAAAATTGTTAATGAAAAACGATTTTTGTTGACTTGTGCAGTAGCATTTTCATATTTGCAACGCACGACGACGACGACGACGACCAAGGAAGCGTTCAAATCGATTCCAAGTGGGCTGGGCACCAGCAGTGATGCACTGTTCCACTGTGTGCTGCAGTTGCAGTTATAGTCGCTGTCGCTGTGGCTGCAACGACGCCGCTGGGTGTAAGCGAGCGCGCGCCACATGAGATTTCTATTATAGATTGGCCCTGATTGAATTCCAACTGCTCAACCTGTTTTTTTTTGCAAATACAGCAGCTGGCGGTATGTGTGGGTTTTGGATTACACCGTGAAAAACAAAGTGGTATGAAAATTCTCAAATATATCAAGCACCCTAGCACCACCTGAACTAGATTTGACATTTTTTGCTTGCAGTGCATGCATTGCGCCAGCGGCGTTCAGTCCATCATCTAGTTCAAGTGCCACTGTGCAACAAACTGCGAGCATAGCTGCAACCAGTTGTGCTGAAGCCATGATGCGCTTATCGCGCTGACCAAAACGATGCACTTACACTGTAACCAAATCGATTGCAACTGAGCAATCAAATTGGATGCAGTTGAGCGGCGCATGCACCAACTTCTATATATAAGAGAGAATTCAGGCGCTGGCAGAGTTAGTACGCTTAAAACCGCGTGCAACAATATAAAAGTTGCGTACACGGCTGTACAAGAGCAAGGACTCCCCAGGATGAGGCAACTCAGTTTCTTGGTATTTACAGTGGCAATCTGGCAGCTGCTGCACTGTGTGCTTGGCCAAAAGTATTATATGAACTTTGCCTTTAACAACAACAATCCCGATGGGGGCTCCGCAGGGGCTGGGGTTGGAAACTTGGCAGCTCGTGACGTTGGTACTGATAGTTCACTAGATAACAAATTGGCGCATCATGATTCACACGAAGACACGCATGAGGTGGAGCCAGCTGTTGAAGCTGAAAACCAAAACAATGTTGCCAGTGCTACCGAAACTAATGGAGCGGCGGACTCGGACGCGGCAGAGGATTCGCCTAAGGGCGATACGCCGATGAACTACCCTGACGCATCTGACTCATCTCAGGGATCGCTCGCCATGGATGATGATGATGATGACGATGATAGCGACAGCCAAGATGCCAAAAATAGACGAGCACGTTTACGCGCTTATGCGGAGAAGCAAGCTGTCGATAATAACCGCGGTGGTCATAGTCATCATAGCAGCTATGAAATTAGCATTGACGATAGCTTTGGTGGACGCTACGTGCGCTCCATATACGAAAGCTCCGAGAGCCATGGACATTCGGGCAGCAAGGGTGGTTCGGGCAGTCGTCAGCACAGAGCCCGTGAGAGTTCCGAAAGCCAAAATAAAGAAGGCGATGAAAATGCGAATAACAAACCAGCGCAACGTGCTCCAAAATTGTATGGCGATAATGATTACGAGGAGGATGCAAGATAAGCGGTATATGTAAAGTCATAAATCAAATAATTTCCTTGTTTGCTTATAAAACGATTATTGCAGCATAAACAAGTTGCAAAGGGTTTAATGCAAGTGCTGCATATTCATAAATAAAATTTGGCGAATAAATAAACTTTAGATGAGAAAAGAAATGATTTTAATAAAGAAGGATTTTTAGAAGATTTGTTTCGAAAACTTTTTAAAAACTTGTCAACAATCTTTGAAGAAAAGGGGTGGGAGCAGAGTCTCTCCTGGCAGAAGATATTTAAGCAGGGCTTGGGATTCTTTACGACAATCCTCTGAAAAATGTAGGCAAAGATTCGAAAAGAAGATAAGTGTGAACCAGAGGTGTCTCAGTGTTATCTATTGGTTTGTTTGTTAATTCCATTTTATTATTTGAAAATACTATTATAATATAACCAAACCAAGGGAAACATCGAAACATCGAAGTATCGAAGTAAAAAAATATCGAAAACATCGATGTTGGCCAAGATGTTGGTGTCTCAGTCCCTCTACGTTGAACAAAAACAGTTTAATGCCGTATACTATGTACACGGATTATAGGGATTTTCTGCAGGCCCGGAGTTTCTCTCTTGGAGGAAGATATTTAAGAAGGGCTTGGGATGCTTTACGACAAACCTCTAAAGAACGTAGGCGAAGATTCGAAAAGAAGCCAAGTGTGAACCAGAGGTGACTCATTGACTCCGTTGAACAAAACCAGATAAATGGCGTATACTATGAACACGGAATGCACGAAATTTCTCCAGGCCCGCAGTTTTCAAAAATTAATGTAGATTTGACGAAAGCTTTAAAGCTTAAAATTCTTTTGGAAAAAGAAGTGCGCTAAGGGCGAGTCACCTACGGGAAAGCCCTGGTCAAAGAGTCTTTACTCCAAACACCTTAGTACCCCCCATTGACAAAATGCATAGCAAAGAAATTTGAAATTAATGATCGTAAAAAATTTTATTATATACATTCTCCTAATTAAATTAGTCAACTTCTTCCATGCCTAACAAGCTGAACTCATATAAGGAATCGAGTATCGCTGCCTGCTGCCCAGTTGATTGCCGTGTTTCTGGACGTGCGTTTAACCAGAACCCAACTCAGATGTAAAGACAATGCTATTTTATTGTCTGCTCATAGATCTGTCATTGCATGTCCTGGGTCAAAATTATTATATGAACTTTGTATTCAACAATTATCGCTATCCCCGCGTCGAATCCACCAAAAGCAGAAGTTGCATCAAATTTCAGCGCTATGGCCAATAACAACACGGGTTCACGGAAAGTTAGTCATGAAGACGATAACAATCATGATTCAAATACAATCTACATAGCAGCACTGGACAAAGAAACCGAGGAAGAGTTCGAAAATGGAAAACATACACATGCTCATTCGGATAGCTATGAAGTCAATCACAATGTGGATAGTGTTGATGGGAGTGATTTGGTAGAAAAATTATGGAAATGGCACACGGAGTCAGAAATTGAAGTTAGTTATGAAGACAGAGAAGCAGAATCTGAAGAGAAAAAAACAGGTGCTAAAGGAAGTTCAGTTAAAAAGTACGAAAACACTGCTACCACCGCAGCAACTCCCACTGAGATCACTACAGACAAGCATAAGAAAAATGAAACGACAACTGCAGCAACGACTAATAAAGATGTGGACACCACCAATGAGCAAACAGTAGAAAGCATTAAGGAATCGCAGGAAACCACCAAACCAACGACCCAAAAACCCACCCAACCAAACACTACCGAATGGTTGCCCACAACTGAAGCAGATGAAGATTGGAGTCCTATAACGCCACATCCGCCCAGTTTCTTTGTATATCCCAATGCTGAGTGTCGCGAGGAAATGGATTTGCATGAACTTTTTGGCATTGATCTGCTACGAGATCGTGGTCTACCCGTTAAAGTGTTATGCCAATTCAATAATGGCTGGGGCGGTCCCTGGTTGCTAATGAATCGCATGGAACTACCTGCGCGTCTACACTTACGTCATTGGTTCTTTGGTTATGTTACCGAGGATTACAAGGATATGAATATCAATTTCTTGGCCTTGGCGCATCTTATGAATCACATGCGTATGGCCATGTTAATCTTGGGCCAGGATAATAATAACAAAACGGTTTATAATCTCTACGATGATGTGGTCATCTCTGGCTTTAATGATCTCTTTATGCTGCGCAAGGCGCATTTGATTGAGGCAAATACTACAGATTTACTATTTATATCTGTTGGCGATGTTATGGAATCCTATTCGGGTCGCAATCGCACGTGTCCTTTTCGTCTATTGGGCTCCTGGTGGGGACATCATTTATGGGGTGGCGAATATGACTCCTTTTGGTAAGCCTTTGAGTTGGAACTGGTATTTTATCAGCTAGTATTATGTATAAATTATTTATTTTAGCGTCTTTCCCGTGGAACGTAATCCGCAACTTCCTGGTTATATGGCCATATTTATCAAGCCAAATCCCTTTCCCATTAATAATACTGCCTTATATGATTATGCCATGACCACACGTCGTCCTTGGGTGCCTACGGTTGATGAAAAACTGCTTCAACAAGTTGGTTATAATCGTGACAAATACGATGAGCACATAGGACGTGAGTTCATGAAGAACAAATATGCTGTGAAGAAGGAACAGACACGACGTAAGGATATTCGCAAGAATATAGAGGCAAAGCGTAAGGCGCAACAAACTGAACAGACAGAGCAAAACATTTTTAAACCTGGCTTAGGAGCAGGTTAATTGGCGTACCGAGCAACCCAGTGAAACAGGCTCCATTTCTTTAAAAGAAACTGAAACACTCACTAGCTTTAGGAATCTTTTTTTAAATAAAAGCAATATTTTAAAGTCAAGCAACTATTTATATCTTTCTCCAAATATGGGAAACTTAATTTTATTTATATATGTAAAAATTATTTATTTTGCTTTCAAAATATTTTATTTGGATATGCCTTTTTGTATATTTTTAACACTTTAAAATTAGACTTAACTATAAAATTCATTTATGCTAATTTTTTAGCCTAGTAATGCTAAATTTCTAAATATAGCAACCTTTTATAAAGTTTGAATTATGTACAACTTTGAGTTTGGCAGGGAATATACAAAATAATGTCACCAAAAATGCGTAAAATATTCTTTCCAATTTTTGTACACAAAAATACAGATTATACAAAAGAAAGATTGCGTATCTCCTGCTGTGCCCCAAGCTTGTTGCGCCCAAAAGCAAAACTCTCCTACAGGGAAATCAAATCCACGGATTCAGATAACATGGTGCCACAATTTTCTGTGGAAATTTTAATTCTAATTGTAGATGGAAGTGTTTAAAGCAAAACCAAAGTAGAATTTCTTAGATGAATCGGCACTGAAGTTCAATTATGAGGGTTCTTCAACGGGCGCACCTGGATTTTAAATTTGACTAAAAACGAACGTTATGGAATTTTATTGATATTAAAAATTTATTATCGATCGAAAGCTTCAAGAATGTTATTAGTGAAGCTGGCCTTCATCAGAAAGGTTCAATTTGCAATGATATTATCGCATACTTGCGGCTCAATTCCGGCTGTTTCTTGAGCTACTGAATGGTCTTCGGAAAATTGGCGTAGACGAGCGACTTCACATATCCCAAAAAAAAAGGCGTTTAGTCACATGACTATGGCGGCAAATTGACATCCCCACGACTATCCTGGAACATCATATCTCCCAAGTACATAGTCCCGATTTGGGGCCAGAAAAAACCGGTGATCATCGTCCGATAACGTTCACAATTGACATTGAGTGCTCGTCCGTCCGCCTCGAGGAAATCGACGATGACGCCAACCCAAAGTCCGCATCACATTGTAATTTTTGTGCGAATAATGGAGTTATTGCTGTGTCCAACACCGACCCCGTGGACTCAAATTTCGGCACCAATCGACCAATGATGTTTGTATCAGCGATTGTACCGCCCATAGTAAATCTATATATAAAACGTCAACAAAAAAATCAGTGTGGTACCGATTGTGTTCGTATGCGTAAACGTATCGAGGTGCAACTTACACTATGTCATACACACACATCATACGGCGTGCACAATGTAAGTTTTACCTCGATACGTTGAAATAATGCAGGTGAAAACTCATACGATACATTAAAATGTATCATGAAAGGGGGAATTACAGCGACGGTGGCAATAGCAACCCCTGAACAACAACTCACTTGACATTATTTCAATTTTGTTTTTCGCATTTATTTTAATATTTGATGGCATTTACAGATTGTTGCAATAGGATGAAGATTATAAAGTTTTAAAGTCGGGCTAGACCGACTAAAGCAGTCATGCATGCATGTATTCTGGATATTAAGAAATGTAAAGGGAATTATGGTTTGGATGATCTAAATTGAATAAAGAAGCACGCAGGGAGCGGAGTACCCTAGTTTATATAATTTTGACGCGTTGTTGGATCCTGTATCTTTTCATGATGTAATGGCATACTAAACTGAAGACATCAGTCAAATCAAATGTCGAAAAAGTCACAAGTTGCCAGCTGGGAGCTATTTGAAATCTGGGCATGATCCTTGAAACACTCTAACCAAGTTTATTTGCTGGTTTTACAGATATCGACCCGACTTTTTTAGGGCCCAGAATGATGGCTGGATCATTAAGGGGTTTTTATTAAAAGTAAAGAGTATCCTTCGTTAATAGAGCTATCCACACCACATTAAATGCAAAACATTCAAAAATCGCATACAACAGTCCAAAGCTTAAGCGCTGCTCAACTTAAGGAATTTCTGGGTATTGTTTGGATTACGCTTGATACCAACGCTAGACGCATACCGGAAATTGTTGGCCTTTGTTCAATACTGTCATAATTCGCAAACAACAACAATGCCACAAAAAAAAAAAACAACCTCAGGCTAAGTTTGTGGTTACTTAGTTGCACTTCGCGTTCCAAATTCTATGCCAATAATTGACAAGCCAGCAGCAACAATAGAAATCCCAGGTAACTGCTCAATCCAACCAACCAACCAATAACAACAACGACAACAACAACTACACCCAAAGAACAACAACATCTGCATTAACTAGACCCAGAACTATGCAAACTTGCAACAACAATACGGCCAAAACCCAGATTTGAATGTTGGCAAAACAGCAAGAAAAATTCTAAAGCTTAGTTAGTTACTTTGTGGTTCGGTCTTGACTTTGAACTCCTTGGGCCATATGCCATGCCATGCTATGCCAAGTGGGCCAGGCACACGCAATGTAATTGGACTCTCTAAGGCCTGCCAAAAGCTCGCTCAAGGCAATTTACTAGGAGTAAAAAAAAAGTAAGCCTGGAGACCAAAAAAAAAAAAAAATATGGAAATATGCAAATCATTTTTGCTGCATCAAACAAAAGACTAAAGCAACTTGTTAGCGGTATAAATAAGTAAAGCAGAGCAAATCTATAGAAGATCTTAAAAGCTACACTCAAATTTGGTATCTATGAGTTAGTTTAGAGTGCACGTGTATCAAATAAATACAAGCCATATAAAGCGGGTGTGCGTTTGAGAGCAGGCTGAAAAAATACACTAGCGATCAAAAGTTTCTAAACACTTAAGCAATTAAATCTCCCTCCACAAGAGAGGTTCCATTATAATTATTCAACTATGCTAAAACTATCTGCTTACTAAAGGAAAAGTAATCAAAAGTTTTAGGGTGGCCGAGTCAATTCTGAAGCCAATTAAAGTTTTTTGGAACTAGCTCTCGAGAGTTTCAAGAATCAAGAGTTCACAAGAACTACGAAAAGAAGAAGCACTATGCTACCATGTATCATACGCCCATGATCTTATGAACCTCCTGAACCACTTCTATTGTAAATATTTGTGAATATGGAAAGGAAATAGAAAGCATCCAACAACTGTCATGTGACTGATCATCCAGTATCTGGGAAGGCAGTTTTTGAATACCTGGGCTATTTGTCACTAGGGTTATCGACCTGTGTTTTACGGTCCTTCAGCATAGTCCAGCATGGACATTGAATTTTCAGTGAACTGACGATTTGCACATATCACATATGTAACAAAAAATTCTCCATGCTCGTCCCACATCCAGGGCTGTCAAGGGAAAAGCCCGGTTGTGACATTCGGCCCTGAGCACATGAACTTAAATTTTTAATTTTCTAACTTTAAATAAATACAAAGATTAGGTATTACAATGACAAAGTCTCTTTTCCTAACGAGCGCTCTATTAAACCTAAACTAAACAAGTCAAGAGTATTCAAGCTTTTTTTTTCCGTTTTTTCTTATAAAACATGTCATCGATAATAATGATAAAATAAATAAATCCGTACCAAATCAAATTCCCTTTTTTGGGATATTTTTTTTATATGAAGTTTTGACATTTCGTGCGTAATTTTTGCGTGCTGCGTATGGGCCTTTAGTCTAATGAACTTACTTAATCTAATGCAAATAAATAAAAGTTCTTATACTATAATGATTATAAAATTTTTTTGCACTTAATTTGAAGTATGCGTAAACTTTCAAAGAGCAGTGTATATTTACGAATAAAAACAAAAAATAATTTTTACAGCATTTGCTGGGCCTACAGAAGTTAAGTTACACAAAAAACTAATCCCTAAGAACTGGCCAAACATAAATGTGCACACCTTGTTCAATAAAATCACTTTGAATAAGTTGCGGAGCATTTCAGAACTTAATTAATTTAATAGTTCAGGTTCTGTTTTTTTTATTTTTAGGCTTTTTTTTTAGCACAACTATAGTATTTTTAGAGCAAAGTTCTACGCTCTCCATTTGCATAAAAGGCTCGTATGAGTTTTTCAAGTATTTGGATCGTTAAAATGTTGTTTCCATTTGCATACTATATGAACTTCTAGAGCAGAACTGCCCACAACTTGAACTAATTTTTATTTATTTATTTATTTTTGATAGTTACAAATTAGCTTAAAAACTAAAGGTAACTTTGTTCAAGCCCTGGCATCTTAGGCCTTCGGCTAAACTAATTTTTAGTATATGCTCTTGTTTTAAGTGTCTAGTGTCAACATAGAAATCTATGTAGCTTTAAATATTTTTATGTCTAAATTGTTTATAATTTTTGCCATAAATTGAGTTAATATTTGCATACAAGCGATTATTGACGTTAAAGATATAACATTTAGCCAAAAGTCATAAAAGTGTCAATAAAAATGCTTTGCAAAGGTTTATTTTAGTTGAATTTTTAATGTATCCACATAATGAATCAAAATTACTTATTTAAATATCAATAAGCTGCTAACAAAACTATTGAAGATCAGATATAGCACATGAATGTTTATACTTTTTTATGGCTCAAGATAATAAAAAAAATATTGTTCTTTTGATTCATTGAGTGTGCAATATTCATTCATATAGTTGAATGAATGAGAAGCAGCTAAAGTGGATTATGCTAGGGTTTAAGATCAACAAGGTTAATATGGTCAAAAGTAATCAATATTAACTTGTTTAAATCGCAATTTTATTGATCTACCAACGTAGAATGCCTCAAAGATCTCAAAGATTTGCAAAATGGTTTAAAAAAATGCAGCTTGTTTGTAAAAACATAAAAATGAGTAATAAACTTCATTCACTATAATTATTTATTTTATAGAAGAGTTAAATGAGTACATTGAAAAGTTAATATAATGGTTACTTGTACTCATTAATTGAGTCCAATATTTATTAAAAATTTTTTTTTTCTATTTATAAATTGATGTAGGTACTTTATGTAGGTACATACTCTTCATTAATTCATCTATTTTTGATTCTTTTCTGATAGCATATCAAATGACTCAAAAAATCATTTATTAGTAGGTACAGTCAGAACAAAAACTAATAATTTATTGGCAGAATAGTTTATTGTATTCATTACATTGAAGGAGTAACACCTGTGTAGAATCTTCAGAAAATTTTTTTTAGCTGAAAAAGAAGATTGTTTTTTTAGAACTGATGTCCCGATTTTTTTTAAAAAAAAAAATTAGCATGTATTGTACCACTCTATGAGCGCAATTTTTTTTCATTATTTTGGAAAAACAAATTTTTTTGAATGGCTTCAAGAATAACGATTCAATTTTTATCGTCGATCCTTATTGAAATTTTGATAAATATTAAAATAAAATTAAAAAAAAAAAAGTCGAAAAATAACCTTAAAAACTCATGCTCCACGCTGGTGTTATCCCTTAAGGAGACCGATTGATTTCTTTTTGAAAAACAGAATTGTACACAAATTGAAACTTAGAAGCCATTTTGTGGGGACGTTGTAGGTTTGAAAACCCGAGGGGTGATATAGGGGTTCTATAGTGCAGCAATTTTTTGACAGAGGTCCCAAGCTTGCCGATGTTGCGTGCGGGAGATCTCTTCTCGGACTGAAGGGACTTTCCATTCCAAAAATGTATTATAAAAAAAACAGCTTGCTCTCAACTATACAGAAAAGCATGTGGGCCGAATGCAGTCAAGATATCCAAACTGTAGTAAAGGGTCATCAATTTTGAGGTTTTTTTTTTTAAATGCAAAAAAATTTGAAATGAATCGGAAAATCTTTATAATCAATAGAAAGAACCATTCTTGCTATTTACTTTTTAAAGAGAATCCCTTTAATCGTCCATGCGGAGGTTCCAATTTTCGATCTAACCGTACGATATCACACGATCTTGGTGGCCAATTCTCCGGTCCGGAGCGTGAAATGAATTGTTCACCGAATTGGTTCCATAAAATGGCCTAAGCGCGCGAAAAACATTTTTTACAGAACGCGAATTCTTGAAATATAATTTTACGATTTGTAAATGTTGTTCGGATGTAAGTCTTTCCATGATGAAATGGCAATGAAAAACACATGGCAACTTGACAGTACTCACGCGTTATTTATCAATAAATACCAATTGGAAATTGAAAAAACTCAAGATTGATGACCCTTTACATGGTTCTAGACCTTTTGGTTTTTTAGCTTCTCAAGCGCAATACAGAAAGTTGGACGGAAGGAAATGGCTAAATCCGTCTGATCATGTTGGTGTCTTTTTTGTTTCCATCTAGGAGGTCCACAGAAGCATTCATTCCTTGAGCCCTGCCTGCATTCGAATGCGTTATATTCGATTAAAACGTGCATCAAAAAAAAAAAGTGTTGGTATATGCTGGTATGTTAAGTACCACTACTACTACTATGCTCAAAAATAATTACAGGCAATCTAACCAACTTAAATGCTAACTTCATATTATATCCACATAGTACCTACCATTCATACCTTTGCAGAAACTACTCACAGTCAAGCATTCATGCTCTTGACTGAGTGGCAGCTATTTGAAATGTGGCTCAAATGAGTACGTGGATAAGTTAAAGAGAATCATAATGAATTGAAATCAAGTTGTGAGTTGTTGTTGTAGTTGTTGTTGTTGTTAAGCATTCATTCAAAACATACTACACTAATAAGCAGGTTATAAAAGTGCTTCTGGCTGCTTCTGGTCACCAATCAAATGGGCAACCAATTTGGTGTTCTGCCCATGATGTGGTTGTTGTCGTTTTTTTTTGTTGGAATACATTTTAATTTGAGTGCGCAGAAAAGTTGTTTTTTTTTTTTGCCTTTAAAAGGCAACACACAATGAGTTTAAAAAGAAGTGAAGAGTTTTAAAGAGGGTTTTGGGTTCGGGGTGTCCAATTGTATTTCTGCGCTCAATTTAGTTGTACGGATTTTGACCTGCCTAACCTTCAGCAGCAACAACTTGAAATGTACCACCAACAACAACAACAACAACAATGCTGACGACGATGACGACGTCGACAACGACGACGACGACGTTGTTGGCCGAAGACAACAATTTGAATTCTAAATTGAACAGCTTTTTGTGCTACCTATGCCCGGGAGCAGACTTAGCCACAGCCCCAATCTTTCAGTTTTTCAGTTTGAGAGCAGCGGGGTCTGTGCCACAAAACGCAGCCGGCTTATGCACGAAACGTGGGCCGACCTGCTGCCAAAGCTGCGCTGCCGAGCTGCTGCTCCGACAATTGCGCTCCCAACTAACTAAACCTACCTACTCATTGTAATTCTTCATGTCTTGCCCAAGCCAAAAGCCAAAAGCAAGACAACAACTACCAAGACGCTGACGACGACCGCGACGACGATCGACCTGAGGTCTTTGCGGCCCATCAACAACCTTTGGTCTGCTCTGGACTGCATTGGCGGGGATGCGACTGAGAATGGGCTGCTGCCCACCTAAAAAAGTTGACTTGTTGGCGAGCTACACACTTCATTTCAGTGACTTTGGTTCTCATTTTTTTTTTTTGGTATTTAATGATTTTTTATATGAAGTACCCGTGTACTATATACTGTATATTTAGCTAAAAGCATTCCTTAATTAAATTTATCCCATGCGGATCTAACACATAGAGGACAGCATAATCATGCAGAGCGCTAACTTTTGAGCAAGTGTCAAAATAAATAGGCCGAAGCTATTGAAAATGGATCAAAATTTAATGGAAAAGTCAACTTTAGTGATGGTAAGTAATCCATAGATAAACTATTAACAAGAGTCTTCTTTGCCTCCGAATCAACTTACGGTTTGGTGTGACTTCGAGGACAGACGAATCCCACCGGGTAGGAAGTTTTCTAAAGGTTTTTTACTTTGGTAAAAAGTGTTTCCTCGGTAAAAAGTTCTGAGCTTCGGACCCTTAACGCCAAGCACCTGGAGGATATATAGTTCCAACAAGTAAGACACTAAGAATTTAGAAACCGTTTTAGATTTCTTAGATTAAGCTTTCCGCTTGGCTCTTCATGTGACTAAAATGAACCATTTGTGGAGACTACGCCAAGAAGAGATTGTCAATGGGCAATGTTCCAAAATTTTCCGCGGCAGGGAGAAAAAATAGTCCAATTCCCGAAAGTTGCACGAGAGGGAGCAAACAAGAAATGGGACTATACCATGTCCCAAAATTGTCCGCGACAAGAAGCAAGAAAAAATTGAAGCTACTTGAAGATTTCGAGTAGTACGCAAGAGAGTATGGAAATACATCATGTTCGAAAATCCGCAAGAGGTTGCCAGAAAAAATATAACAAGAGCTAGCAAGAATATGGAATTACATCACGTTCCAAAAACGTCCGCAAGAGGGAGCAAAAAAAAATGTAACATGCCATGCTTTGAAATTTGTCGGCAAGAGAGAGCAAAAAGAAAGAAAAAAGAGAATTCGTCATGTTCCGACATTGCTCGCAAGAGAGTGGTAAAGAAAACAAAGATGGGAGTCGTACTGACTATAAAGGTTGGAAAACACTTTTTTGTTTTATAAAGACAGATGCCTCTAAAGCCGCATCGCTTAAAATGCATTAAAGTATCCATGTCATATCCATAAGTTAGCCAACAAAAATTAACCTTTAAAATATAACATTTTTTTGAGTGCAGTGTATCCCATAGTCGGGCACCACCTTGACCCTATCAAAAAAATTTTTTTTTTGGGCTTTTTAGAATTGTAAGCAACCAACAATTACACTTAATGCCATACATCCTCTGCACATTGGATGCGGCTGCGGTGGCTGTGGTTTGATCTTGTTACGCATTGTGTGCGGACACTGGCCACTGGGCCCCCCCAGTTGGGTCAAAGACAACAAAAACAACGCGAACAACAACAACAACAGTCTACAAAAATGAAGAGTGAGTCTTGCTTGGGTGCGGCGACGGTAGCATTTGATTGGCATGTGGCAGGTGTGGGATGCGCTTACTTAAAAACAGGGCAGGGCTGCAACATTGTTGATGCAATTTACTGCTGCAACTTAGTTGCAACTTAGGCACGTGACTAAGCTTAGTGAGGGTGTTGAAAATTGTTTAGCTTGAAGCGTAAATCAAGCTTTCATTTTGATTGATCATATATCAATCATGCAGCGAATTTTCGCCGCTTTTTATTTAAATAATTTAATAAATTGCAAATGGAAAAACTTTAGCCCAAAGGGTTGATGATAAATAAGAACATTTTTGTAAGTCATGGCACAGGGTCGGATTTAGTCTGGTTGGTCTACGTGGCATTGGCGCAGAGAAAAAGTATTGGATAGAATTCATATGAAAGAAGATACAAACTAAACCAATTTGGATATTGTTTCCCTTTTAAGGCTGAAACTCTATGAATCTGCAAAACGCCTGATTTTCCAAAACAAACTAATTTTTTAGGTTGCTTCTAACGGGAACCTACGTTATTTCATATAGAAACATGGGGCCTCGATCTAAATAGGTAAACTCGAGCGTTATTGTCTGACTGCCATCAGCGATAGTTTTTTCACAAGTTCGTAGAACTTATTTTAGCTAGTTGTATGTCTACGATATCTAGAAAGCAATACCATTAGAAGGATCTCTGCTAAATTGATATTTCGGTATTTCTTTTATTCTTAGAAATTGTTGAATATTACGTTTACCAATACCAAAAACGGTTATGGATTTTTTCTTGAGTTGGTAGTACTAAACTTAACTAGCTGTCAGCTCACGAAATTTAGAAAGCAATTCAGTTTGTATCATAATGAAGATCTTTGCCAATTTGATATTTAGATCTTAGAAATCGTTAAACATATGGTTCCCAATAGCCAAACCGACTATGATCCTTTTAGGCGTTTGAATAAGACTGGGAATCTTGTAGGCTAGAGACCCAAGCCAGCAAAAGTTTTTTTCCCGACCCAAATGGTTCAGCATGAACTAAAATCCCTCAAACAACATTTATGGCAGTCTAAGAAAGTGTAAAAAACTGGGGTGTCATCGCCCTGCTTGATTCTGTTATAAACCATTTACTCAAAAAGAAAAGAGAATTGTACATTAATAAAGCCAGTACGCAGCCCTGAAATATGAACAAACTTAATTTTAAAAAATCGCATTCAAAATTCTTAGTGCAAAAAATTATGCTCTCTGGTACGCAGCCTTGTCGACCACCAGTGCTGCCCATTTTTTTTGGCAGTTGCCATCTAGATGGCGCCAGCAGTAATATAACCTGTTCTGCTTTGCAAGTTATTTTAATAGCAAAATTCTTGACTGGTAGGCCAATTAGATGCATATACTTTAAACAAAGCCCAAAAAATAGCTATAATAAAGGAAGTGTAGGAACACCCAAATATTTGGGACCTTAGCTACAGCTATCATTATCACGCAAGTGCAGGCTTGGGGAGATTCGTTTATTTTACTTGTTATTGTTTTTACACTTGCAACACACTTATTATATGTAAACAAACAGCTTTTTTTCTCAATTATTTGAACAAAATATATGTTGTTACTGGTGGCGCCGTCTAGCATAAATTGCTAGCGCCATCTAGCTGTCAATTGCTTAAAAATGGGCAGCACTGTTTGCTCACAAACGCTACGCTTACAACTTAATTTTTTCTTTTAGTCCTTTTTACGATGCTACCTGCTGGCATTTAATAAAATACTCGTGTTTAGAGTTGCATTGAAAATGAAAACTTCAAATTAGGTCCAAAGGTTTTTCTTAGTTTTCAACCCAGAGTAAAAATGAGTTTATCAACAGTTGAATTCTTTTTTAAAGAGACATCAATAAAATCAATATTTAAATTTTGTAATAAAATTGACAAAACAAGCTTAATAAAATTATTGTTGTAAATTATTGTACTTGTAATTACAAGATTACTAAAAGATATATGATTATTTCAAACACCATAAATGTCTTCTCTCCAAGATTTTGTTTTTTCATCTTTTAATGGATTACTATTTTAAGAAGACATAAGTTTAATTCAATTTGAAAAAAAAAACAAAACTTAAAAAATCCATTTATTTCAATGCTTACTAAAGTTGATAAATTCCATAAATATTTTCTTTCTAATTTAATATCATATGCCAAACTAAAAAAACTGTCTTAATATAATAATTAAATTTAGGTTCACCAAATTTAATGAAATTTCAAAAATAGTTTCCCTTCTAGCTAAAATCTATTAACAGCCCCAAATTGGTTTTTATATCCTTTCATCTTTCAATTTCCCCTCCAAACAACAAGAGATTGTGACGTTGTTCTCAACATCTACCAATCTTTATGCAATTGTCTGTTAGATACTTTATTATATCTTCGGGTCACAATATTAGCAAATTTTATATGACCCACCACAACAACAACAGCAACAACAATATCTAGAAAAAGTAGCAACAAAATGCCTTTTGTCTATATGGCCCTGTGCTGTGCTGTTAATTTCACTAGATGTGGCAGGCAGACACTGGCAATATAATCAGTTTATTTTGTTGTTTTTTGTTGCTGGCTGCTTGCAACAACAGCAGCGAGTTGCAGGAACCCAAAAAATACAAAAAAAAAAAAAACTATAAAAAAATAAAAAGTGCCCCGGGTTACACGCCAAAGATACAATTTTAGATTATATGCCCAACTGCGCGCATGCGCATAATAATAATACATGCAACAAGCAGAGGCAGCCCCAAACTGGGGAACCAACCAACAGCGTTGTTGACCATGATGATGACGTTGACGTAGATAATGATGATGATCCGGCTGAAGATAATGACGATGACGACGAGTAGCCAATTGCAGCGCCAAAGCGAGAGAGACCAACCCCCTCTTAGTTGCTACCCCCCGCCTGCCTGTTGCTTCCTGTAGGGGCACAAAAAAGGCGTGCAAGTGGGTATAATCATCATCAGCTTTGATAACACAACACAAGCGGCGGTGGCGATGGCGACGACGACGACGTTGGCGACGCTGCCGCTGCTGCTGCTTGTTGCCGACCTGGCTGCCATGCTGGACCCGGCATGATCTGCTGTTTGGCATTTGACTTCTTTCAAGCTGACTTCTTGCTTCCAGTCATGCGCTGCCCGCCTAACCAACTCTTACCCAACCGCCCAGCCCTGACTTCCAGACAGTCATGCGATTGCTGCTGTGCTGGGGTTGCGAAATACACTAAGGTGCAAAGTGTATTATAGACTTATTGAAGCATTTTGTGATGGAGCATAGCTTATAATGCATTCCGGAAATAGCTTTCGTTGAAATTTTAAGCGAATCTGAACAAAAGCTCATACTGGATTTAAGGATATTCCACTCTAGTAATTTTCTACTACCGCGTTAATGAGATAGTTACCAATTTGAGGAATTCTAAATTCTAATTCCAGTAAAAATAAAAATTTCGACATAAACTCAACAAAATTGGAACGAAAGCTAATAGAGGGAAAAATCCAACTGTAGCTTGCATACATAGTCGATTTTCGTGTCCGGAAAGTCTTTTGCGAGCTCTGATATAGTGTATATATTGATATAGTGTATAGTGAAGTTAAGAACCTCCTCCAAGACCAAATCCTAGATCCTCACCCGGGTGCAATACACAATTCCTGAATAATTGCGATTGACGCAATGAGAACTTAGAAGTTAAGTAAGTTATCGATAGCAAGGTTACTATGTAGTTTACATCATTGTGGGTTGCTAGATGAATCTCAAACACAAACTCTTCTACGGAGCTGATAAAAATTCCTTGTACTGCTCTTTCCAATAACCTCCAATCCGTACGATAGGCTTTAAATCGACAGTCTTAAATGTTGAATGATTCAAATTTTCGCATATGATTTGAATCAAAGTCTTCTAAAAACGGAAATTTTTTTTTCATTAACACTGAAAGAACATGGGCCGTACATAATTTTTATGAAACATTAAAAATCAAAAAATCCTATTACAAAGTATGCAGCTGATAATTTCCCTTCGTATCTTTGTAATAAGTTACGACATAATATCTACCGCGCAAACCTTTTTCCTTGAATAAGACTACTAATAACTTTTATGCATCAAAGCAAAATTTGATAATAATAATAATCGATCTATGACTAAAATTGAGTAGTTTTGACTTGACATATGTCGAAGAGCATCCACTTTGGACGGTTATGCTCCGAACTATGAGTGTTTAACAAACAAACCAGCAGATGGCCCACCCTATATTATTATTAGGCTCACACAAGTTTAGATACCAAAGGTTTCTTCTGGCAACCTTGACATTTTGATACCGTGCATCCTTGACCCAATTTTTTTTTAAGTGGAGGCAGTGTATCCCATGTTCGCACAACGCTCCCTGTGCTTCACATTTTTTCTTTTCAGTATTTTTTTTTAGTGCCGCCTGTCAGTTAAATGGCAGGTCTGTTGCCGTGGCCACCTTATAACCTTCTCCGTGTTGTTTTTGCTGCACTTTGGCGCACATTTCATATAACCTCTGCACCAGCAACAACAACAGGAACAAGACGATGACGATGACGAAGGCAACTGCCTGCAGCTCTGTGCTCGATTGCAATCATTTGCTTTCCGTGCTGGGATTTTTGCCCCCAAGTTGGAAACTTTTCAATGTAGGTGATTGTTCTAACTTCTACCTCAACAGCAGCAGTAGGAGCAGCTGAGTCGACCAGCAGCAGCAGCAGCAGCAACATCATCAAACAGACGACATCATTATCATGCAACATTATCAAAAAAAAAGAGGCAAGAAATTGCTTGTCGTTGCGATTTTGTAGGCGTCCCGGCTACAGAGGCGCAACAGGCAGCCAATATATTGAAATATGGCGGTAAGCGCGCAATTTAAATGTTGCACAAAGTTAAGGACGCCTCACGGAACGAAGGGGTCCGTTGCGAGTGCACGAAATGTGGTTTTAAGTAATTCATGGATTAATGGTAGCATATTGGTTTGGTGTCTGGGTTGGTCTGCAGCAGCTCTTCAGCTTGAGTGAATGCTTTGTGTCGGGTCGGCACTGGTCTGGTCTGGAGGGGTCTAATCTGTTGTTTGGCTCTGTTCTTTTTTTTTTCGTGGCAAGAGTAGGAGTTGCATGTTTAGCACGTGCCTTAAACTTTACTGTTTTGTTGCAAGCATTGTTGCTGTTGTTGTGAGTTGTTTTTTTTTTTCTGGTGTTTTCCTGATAATGCGTTGACCGCCAAAGCCGCAAATGCCTCAAACTAGATGGTTGGCTTTTATAATCATTTTTGCCTTGGGATAATCTGTGCATTGACTTTGTATAAAATTCTTATGGCTATGAAAGTTTATGGTAAGTAGATGTAGTTTTTTTTTATTGTTGCAAACTGCTGTGCAACAATCTACCGTTAATATGATGCAGATATTGAGAATGCAAAGACTTGGGACGTACTAAAGGGGTGAATGATAAGTGCGAGCTCTTTGTAGAGATTTTAGAACTTGTCGTACTCTTTGCAAAATGTGACTGCTAAAAGATCCAAGATGTTATCTTATAATATTTTATGGTACAAAAATTTAACGTAGAAACTTATTACAACAACGTATAACAGCAGAAGGAGATGACATATCCCATATATAGTAATATCTTTTTAATGGTACCGATCTTACATGATAACTCGGAAAGGTAAGAAGTGGACTAAACCATACCCGAATCAATTATAATTTATCGTAAAGTATTAAAGGAAAGAAGTTAATATTATAATATTTTCACCTGCATGTTTTCAACGTATCGATGTGAATATATTGTGCACACCGTTTGAGGTGTGGCTAACAAATAGTGTAAGTTTCATTTCGATAGGTTCACGCATACGAACACAATCGGTACCACACTGATTTTTTCATACAGAAATACTAAAATCACGATTAAAAAATTTTGGGTGCGGATAGGTGGGTGCAAATTACTTTACGACCTATTCTCATACCTACCAAATATAAATAAAAATAATCATAAAAATCGGTCAAGCCGTGAGAAGTGCGACCACAAATACCGTGACACGAGAATTTTATATATTAGATTAAATGTAGTCTTAAAATAATTTTTTCTAAATTGACTTACTTTAAAGATTTACTTGACTAATTTTGACGATGAAATAAAGTTTTCTTTATATGGATCTCATAGTAACGAAACGAAGTCGCTGATCAACTAGCGAGAAACGGTAACCCGAAACCACTATAGGGTCTGAAACCTCCTTTGGCATTGATTGCTAAGAGAAAAGAAATGATCCAGACGAGAGTCAGATTGAATCGGCACGGCGAGCGCACGGCAGGACAAGCACCTACTTGGTTTCAAAATTTAAATAGGTTCAAGATCTCTTAAATCTTCCAACTGGGTAAGAATTCGCATACAATTCCTACTGACTACTTTACTTACGGGGACACCTGATTAAGATGGGCATCACGGACTCTAGCATCTGTACGTTCTATAAGGTTGAGGAGTCGTCCTTCCGACACGTTCTTACTGAGTGTGTCGTTCTTGCCAGAGAGAGGCCTACCCAAGTAGTAGTTCAAAGTCTTGAGACTTCTGCCTAGCCATTTTGCAGCTACATCAATCGGAGAGGTTGTTCATCCACCGTATAGTCCCAGTTTAGCACCCAATAACTTCAATAAGATATTCCGATTCCTAACCCAATCGAAATATCACACGATCTTCCACAAAGTATACACTGCCATTGCGTGCTAAGACGTGTTGTTCCATTAAACCAGCTACCCCGACTCATCTGTATGCTTCTAAAATATAAAGCTGGCGACATTTGGTATACGCCGCGTATATATTAAAACACATTTCTTTTCGCTTATGCTAAGTCACACCCAAACATAAAAAGCAACCCTCGTATAATGCACAATCTACAACTGCCATTGTGGATTGCACAAAAGTTCATAAGAAAAATTTTTTCTCACCAAAAGCTGCCGACTTGTAATTAGTAAGAGTATTCCCAAACACCTGATTTTTCATGGGAGTGGTGGTCTCTAACGGCCCATAATTTTTTTCAATAAAAATTTTCATGCCATTAGGAGACAAACCAAATATGCAATGGATTTTTTTCCCATTTTCCATTTGCCCTATGGTAAGTAATTTATTTTAGATAGCCATAACTAATTGCATTGCTTCATTGAACTTATTATTATCATCATCATCATGATGATCATGATATCAGGGCACTTTAGTAAATTGCATTTTAATGAAACTTTCCAAATCAATTTACTCAAAATAAACACACACACAGATACAAAGTGCAAGCTTTGCTTTTCCCTTAAATAAGCAACAAACTCTTAAGAGTCATACATAGATACTATACTCACACACTCATAGACTCATGCACTCCACGGCGCATGCGCAACGTTCCAATATAAAAATAAATAAACCTTCAATGCTTGTGACAGTTATGGATGAGGCCTTTGGGGGCAAGCCCCAAAGTAACGAGTCGTTTGTGCGATAAAAAATCTAACTTTAATACGAATTAAGATAAACAAATAATGAGAGATTGAGAGAGGATAGACAGTGTACTGAACTGGTTGTTGTTGTTGTTGCTGTTGTTGCTGCATAGAAGACTATCTCTATCCGACTATATCTGTGCCCATGCCAGAGGTAATCGAACGTTGTGGCATGCTGAGTAGACCTCTAGACCCAAGCTCAAGTGACAAGTGCGCCTAGGCGCTTGACATTTTGCGCGGAGCAAATATGATGACGACTACAAACCAAGTTGATGGCGTCGTCTTCGTCTTGGGTACTAGGTGGAGCTCTCTGCTGTTGTTGTTGTAGTATTTTTGCAATGTTTACTTTTATAATGCTGAAATATGAAACTTTGCGCCTAATAATAGGGTCGACTTTGAAATGCATACACTTTTAGTTAGTTTATCAGACGGTCGTCTTGTCAGTCTGTCCAACACGCTGTCTATCTAGAGAGCACCGGCAACAGCTAAACTTTATAGTAAAGACCTCAAGTCAAATGTTATTTGTGTACAAAGTCGTCGTTTTTTTTGATACCCTTTACTCTTTGACAAAAGGGTATATGTATTTAGCTGGCATATGAAGTTAAGAAAAACTTAAAGACCCTATGGCCTTCATCTAACAAGATGATTCAGACGACGAAAGAAAGCGATTTATCAGTATTTATATCCTTCCGACCGTCTGTCTGTATTGCTTGTTTCTCGAAGTCCAGAAGAGTTACATTCAAAAAAATAAACCGATCTTAATTTATGTTTGAATTCTCTATTACGCCAAAACTAAAACTTAAATACTCTCAATCTCAACATTAAGACTTTACAATTTCGCAATAGATACGAAATAATCTTATTCATATTTAAGATTTTATCTTTGTTTTTATAACGAATGTATTAATTTTTGGCCCGACCACGGCGAAGCAAAAAGGCGCCTATATGTTTGACCTGTATGTTCATATGTTTCCTCGTAACCTCCGAACCGCTTGTCATAATTTGAAAAATAAGGTATCGTTAAAAGCGTCTTGACCGCTGACGTCACATTAAGTTGAATATGGGGTAGAAGGTCAAATTAAGGGAGTCGATGCTTTCATTGAGTGCTAATGAGTTTACATAAACATTTAACCAATCTATTATTATAAACATTCGAAATAAGAACTAGTAGCTGCGCTCTTCTCAATAATTGAAATTTTCTTGGTATAAAAATTCTTAAAATTTTTTTCTCAGTGTAAGTGCATAAAAAATAGCCATAAGCTGCGTCTTAGCCAAATTCTTCACTTGTCATCATAAAAGTACAGGGCATATCATAGTCGGGTTACCCCAACTCTAATCGGCCCACTTGTTTTTTTTTTTTTTGGTGGGGGCGTTACCTACAGCGCAAAAACTAGAGCTAAACCGATCTCTATGTAATGCTGCTTGTTGTCGTTGTTGTAGCTCCATTTGCTGCTTGACATTTATGTGAACCCAAGCAACAATAACACATTGCTCTTGGTGTTGGCTGAGCTTAACTCTGCTCCTAAGACGGCCGCAGAACATTCGACACGACCAGAGACTAAACCACCAGAGCACCATGGCACCAAGGCACCGCTGCCACCACCACACCACGTGGGCTAACCGAATCAACTGTTTTCAAGTCGTCATGAATCTTATGACGCCTACGTGTACTTTTGGCATTTGCCATGTCAAATACAATAAGTATGCTGTGACTACGACGGGTACGATGAGTACAAGTACTTTTTAGGAACTTGGTTACAAACAAGCGCGGTGACTTTTTTCTTAAGATTTTTTTCCACTTTTTTTTTTTGACAGCTTTGTTGGGATTTAAATTTGATTGTTTTGAGAAAAGTTATTTAAAGTGTATATTAACTATGTCGTGTAAGAAGTAAGGAAGAATTCTTCTATTATTTTGAAAGTATACAATGTAGTTGTTACCATATCTGTACTTAAGCAGCTTAACTTTGGGGTTATGTGCTGATTTTTATATTAAACAACACTTCATTAGAGTGCTGTGAAGCGGCAAGACAAAAGCATACCTGATGATCAGTCGTTCCTCTGCGTTTAGCAAGGTGTTCTTTGCTCTTTATCGTATTTATCATAAATAAAAACATTTTATTGGAGCCCTATGCTCCACTGGGAGCAGAGGATAGCAAGAAGAAAGAATCACTATCGAATGGTGATCCTCAATTATTGTCCGACGTCCTTCCAAGTTATTGGATGAATGCCAAAATTTATGGAATACATGCACTTTTGCGAACTCGATTGATCCCATGGTGGTTAGGGGAGATGGCGAAAATCATTAGCTTTATATTGCAGTAACATTCAGACTGTTGCGAGAATCAAAAGAGTCCACACTTGGTCGCTTAACGTTGTGCGTCGCAAGTCCCCCTATCTCCCCTAACCCGTTCGAGCACGCCGGGATCGTATATAGATAACGTTAGGATCTATGGATCACCTAGAGACAGTCTCAGAACGGGTGTTAATTGCTTTCTAATTACTCTTCATCTTCGGAGCTACGACAGAAGTCGTGATGAGAAGCATGCGCAACATTCCAACTCCTGCCACCATCCTGGTTCGATCTTTGTGGAATCGCAGGAGTTTCGATGTTCGCTTTAGAATTCGCCTTTGTCACAGTGCTCGAGAGATGTGACAATCGGACGCGGTACATATAGTAACGTATAAGACTTTTGGGACACTTCCTATATTTTGGAGCTACATACTAACAAAAGTGTAGGCCAAGTTGGTTTGAAACAGGGGCGTAGTGAACATTTTTTTATTAGCTTTATAAGAACTCATAAAATGTATTGGTTAAGTTTATGGTCCCAAAGTTAATAAAAAATTCAATTTATAGGGTAATACTCCGTTTGTCTGTATGAACGCCTAGATCTAGGGCATTATACGAGCGAGCATAACCAAACTTGGTATAGGACCATTTAATTCCAGTTTATTTTTTTCCCTTCTACCATTCGTTCGTATGGGTAAATTTCGTGAAATGAAATTTCAATCTAACAACTATGAATATAGTTGGAGCATCGATATCTGAGATAGTCGCAATAAAATAGTTCACAGTTCAGAGTTTGTATAGCCTCAGCTTGCTAAGGTTAGCTCGGGGATAGTTGGTAAAGCGTTGGCTTGAAAACACAAAGTCGGCTTTAATTCCAGCTTCGAGTTCCAGTCTAGACTAACTTTATTGTTAAAATTTGTTTTTCTTTTTAAAGTTGTCTTAAAGATTGATGGTACAGAGTATCTCAAAGTCAACCGCACCCGACCATTACGTTCACCATTTGTTTTGTGTAATTTTTTGACAGTTTTTGATGCGATCTACTTCTAGCTGTCGTTCTAGAGTGTCATTTATTTTTCGTGCCCCATTTTAATGTCATTAATTTGTAAGCAAAATTTGTTGTTAGTAAAATACTTTGTCTCATAAAAGGTCATACTACAGAACTCAACTGTATTTGCTTTACATAAAATAGTCAGGTTATGCAAAAACAAGTATGTATCTCAACTGCACTTAATCAATGCATAATTTATCTCAACCATCTTTTTTTTAAAAAAAGAAGTTCTGTCATTTTATACTTAGCACAGCGGCAAACTAACTCCTAACCAGTCATTCTCTTTGGGCATAGAAATTATTATTATACTTTAATATAGCCATAAATCTGTGCATTTAAAATGCAGAAAATATTGCATCCTGCTGCTTTTATACATACGAAGATACAACGATACGCATAGTTATAGATATAGGTAGATTTGGTAGGGAAAGAAAGAGCGAAGAGACTAGAGTCAACTTATGACTTCATCTGGGAGTCAAGTCTGCGACTACTATGACTACCACATAGCCTTGGCTGCCAGCCAAGCCTGGCGATAATAAACTGGCACATTGAGCCACCCATGCGTGGATGTCTCTAGGCAGGGCCAGGCCAATGCGTAAAGCATTGGGCATGCCAATCTCCAAAGTCTAAGCAATATCAATAACACTTGCAATGGCAACGGTGCTGGTGATGGTGACGGTGACTATGACGATGATGGTGACGGTGACTGGGACGGAGATTCCGACTGGAACTGTGCAACATGATGCGACGACGACGACAACAACAACAACAACAACTACAATAACGATGACTCTGGGCAGGCAATGTCACTGAACCAGTTCTCAATGTCTTCATATAGATTTCGCTTTGGTGCTGGCAGGCAGACAGTCAACCTCTGCACTAAATATTTGCAACCTCCACAATATCTCAAACTTGCATTACATATATACAAACGTGCTCAGATATATAGATGAATGTAAGTACATATATACGAGAGTTGGTCAATAAGTGCATAAAACTTAAAACTAGATCAATTCCCATAAATTGTAGCTGTACTAAATTTAAGTTTGGTTTAAAAAAAAGTTATTTTATATATCGATGCTTATTTTTTTAATGTGTATATGATCAACGACGAAAGATTATTAAAAGATTATCATTAAATTACCTTACTAAAGCTATCAGATTTAGTTAAATTTTCTTAAAAATCAAACCTATATAGCAGATGATCAATGAATGCATGATAAAAGATTGTGCACTTGCACAAATCTTCATATGAAGATGACAATAAGATGTTGACATAGTATACATACATATATGATAATCGATAGAATATGATCAGAAAACGATTTTCAATAAGCTTATAGACGTTCATTACAAAAAGATGATGAATTTTTAGAATCAAAAGATGATGATCATGTGTGCATGCACACAAATAAAATATATTTTTGGCATATCTTTGTTGGTTAAAAAAAAATACCCTTTGGAAAATAAGATGTTGTCATACATATATAATAATCGATAGAAGCTGATTAGAAAATAATGTACCATATGATTATAAAGATCTAATGAAAAAAGATGATGAATTTGAGAATCGAAATAAATATTTTAACTAACTAGACTAATAGATCAATAGGTAATTAAATAGGTACAAATACGTAAGATTCATATCTATCATATTTCTATTCAAAATTTATATGAAGTTGCTTTATATAGGATGATTTATATATATCTGCCATAAGGTTTGAGATCTATGTAGGTGCATACACAAATATTCAGAGCTAGAGACATTCTTCATCATATGTTGTATTTTATACACTGGGGTTATATAAAATTTGAGCTAGAAGATTAATGACGATCGACTTATACGGATCTGTGGATGACCATATAATAATAACTCAATAACATTTTGAATGGATATTGGAAATAAATAAACAACTTTAAATTCAAATATAAAGATAGGCGTACAAAGCACCTTTTATAAAAATGGCGAAAGGATGAATTGTAGCTCTGTTGATAACATCCTGAAGACTATCTTTGTCATCTTTAGTTTCATGGAGCAAACTAATCGCATGCAAAGGAGTGGAGCTTGGAGGTATCTAAGACATCAGGCCATACAGCGGAAAAATCTGTTGGAAAAGAGTTTCGAAAAAACGATAGCGTATGCCACTTGGCGTCTTTACAAATTCGATCGAGATAAATTGTTCTGTCTTGAAGATGATGGTTTTTAAAGATAGTCGTCATATATTAGTTAAACTCTCATCTTTTAAAATAGCTTATTGACAATCATCTTTATAGATTGGAGAGACTCTGGTCATTAATAATATCTCATTAGCCCTGTTTTTGGGTTTCTAGTCAGAATTTATCGAAATCATTTTATACTACTCCTTCGCTTAAAGCTGACAAAAGATTTGATCGCTGAATAATCTAACTTAGGGAACATTACATATAGTTTTATGCCCTTCTCAGAAACTAATAGTAGTTGGCCTAATAGATTGCATAGACGTATATACCCTTCCACTGGATTTTGTTTTTTTTAGAGTCAACCCTATTTTGTTCCCTCCTCGAACCATATGCTGATATATATTCACCTTTCCTCTAGTCTAGTATATTCGTAAAAAGATGATAAAAACTTCATTACCAAAGGGTTATCATTAAAGCCTATGGCCTTCTCAGAAACTCATAGTTGGCCCTCGTACCGGGCACAACTTATATACAACATAAAACAGTTTCTAACGTGCGCGGCTGGCAATGACATTGCCTTAGTTGTTGTTGTTCTTCTGGCTGCTCTCGTTGTTGTTGTAGTTGCTATTTCTTGGCTGCAGTGCAGCAAAGCGCGCATGCGGAACAAGTTCAGGCCAACAATTGCAGCACAAAAGGTGTAAGCGTATGCCAGTCCAAGGAAACGAGGCGACCGTCACAAAGTTACGCCAGTCACAGCGCCAGTCGCAATGTCTGACCAACGACCGACCAAGACCGACCAAGACCACAAACTGGCGCAACTGGCCAAGTGTCGTTGGTTGTGGCCATAAATTCAATTGAATATTACGCCAATTGCCTTTTTGTCTATCGCAAAATGGGGAGGAGTCGTTCGGAAAAAAAAAAGAAACTGGTTCGCTGACATACGCACATAGTAATACTATGTAGTACCTCTCTCTAGCTCTCTCTCTCTCTCTCTCTATAGTGTTGTAACTAGTCCAAGTCCGTCCAAGTCTATGACTTTGACTCCAAAGAGCTTGGCGGTCAGTTAGATGTATGTATGTCTATTTTAACTGCAAAGGCATTGCCAATGTCCAAATGCTTTTAGAGCCACTAAGCAGATTTGGTTCAATCTTTCAATGTGCTGTGGTGCTGCCTCTCTCCTTCTAGTGCACGCTAAGCCGCTTTGGGTCTGCTAATTAGGCGACTTTTGGCGCGTCATCGTCTTCGTTGTCGAGAGATCAAAACCTAGCCTCAGTCCAGCTGGAGTCTGTAACCCAACGTAACGCTAATATGCATCAAAATGTGTCAACACCTGGAGGCGCAAAATGAAAGCAACGCTCATGTTAATTGGTAATGTTTGGGGTCTATCAGCAATACGTTTTGAACCAGGTCTTAAGATCTGCTCTTGTTCGCCTGGTCTATGCCATGTTTTCACTCCATTAAGGCGCTTGCGGAGCAGGATCTGCACCAGCTTCGGTTCGTTTGCTGCACAGCGCTGCTCGGCGCGGCTCTGCTCAGCTTTAATGACGCTTGACGTTGACCGATCGTCGACCGCAAGCGGCTGACCGATCAAAAGTCGTTCAACTTGCCGGAACTGGTCGTAAAAGATCACTTGGTGGGTTGTATGTGGTGTAGACTACTATGTGGTGCGCAAGCTTGGAGTAAGTCTCTATGTAAGCTAGTTTGTGGAGCAGCAACTGAAGCACTTGGCTACATTGGTGTTTATTATTGAGCAGCCAGCCGCCTGGCATATAATATTAATGGCCAGCTACAAAGTTCAAGTAGAAACATTGTTAATCTTGTCGTGAAATGTGCCGCCTGTGGTCTAAAGAGTTTAAGATCTAGCTTTTCGCCAAATAACCTTTGACTGTAGTGGTATCTCTTTAAGCCACAAGTGTTTGCAAGATGATCGAGTGTGGCAGGAAGTATAATATTAATGATTATGTTTGAATATTTAACTGCTATTGGTAGTATCGAGCTATGGATAGATCTTTGAAAGATTTTTAATGTTTTGTTGACGTGTTAGGATGATAGAAAGCAAACTTCTTCTTTCAGCAAATCCACGAATTCTGTAGATTTGGGCGATAAGCCTCCAGGTAAAGGTAAAGGTACAAGTTGAGAGAATAGGGACGCAGCAAAGATAAATTGATACAAAAATCGGTAATAAGCTATTAGGCCCACAAAAGGAGAAAAAGAAGACTGATTTCTGAGATATATAGTATTTAAGTATGACAATTAAAGATGTTTCTGATCCATAGAAAAAAAATAGGTTTCATGATCTACACAATAAATATTTTAGCCAGTCAGCATAGTTTTCATCTGCTTTGTCGATCGATGTCTTTGAATCAAATTGAAAGATCTTATGAAATCTTAGGATTAATTTTCTAAAAAGAAGCTTCTAGGAAACTTCATAGGCTGCTGCTTAGTAAAGCTTGATTTACCGAGAATCGTTCTCTAAACCAGAGAGTTGCATACATTCCAAAGAGACAAATTTTCTGGTCAAAAATGTTCACGCATTCGGGAGTTACTTTTAAAGAACCATTCTGCTTTGGTTTTAAAAAATTTGACGTTTGAGGAAATCGAAATAGAAGCAATCATATTTTTAGGAGTTAACTTTGCATCTACCAAAGATTAAACTTTAACACGCCTTTATAATGTTCCATAAACAGCTACTTAATAAATAGTTAAACCAGCCGAGTTTGTCCAACCTCAGGCCTTTCGCCCATGGCCAATCTAATGACATTGGCTCGCTGCATCAATGAAGCTTCCACCATACAGTAGTTAAGTAACTAGTAGAAAGATTTGCTGCTTACCTGCACATACTCGGCGCATATATCAATTCCACCCACAAAGTGGCAGACATCGTCCACAGACCAGGAATTAACCTCCTCGCTTTGGGCCTGACACTGACGCACACTGGCGCTGCTTGTGGCGGCTGTTGGCGATGTCGCTGCTGCTGCTCCAAATGTTGCCATTGTTGTTGTTGTTGTTGGAGTTGCATTTGTTGTTGTTGTCGTGAGGCTACTACCAACTTTGGCGGCAGTTGCGTTGGCGTGGGCTTCCGTTGTTTGCTCCGATAGTGGCGGGGATGGTGTGTTAGATGTTGTTGTTGTCGTTGCTGCTGCAGTGTTTGTTGTTGTTGTTGTTGTCTGAGGAGGCACGATGTGCTGCAGTTTCAGATGATTCAACCTTAAAACGTTTTGCTGCCGGCGGTTGTGAGCTCAAGTCAAGCGGAGCTGCTGCAGCAGCAGCACTGGGTGTTGCAGCCTCCATATTGCCAAGATGGTTGTTGCTGTTGTTGTTGTGGTTGTTGCTGCTATTGGAACGTGGACTAGACTGGCGTGAGGCGTGATGTGACTGCTGCTGCTGGTGCAGTTGGGCCGAATAGATTAAAGCGGGTGTAACAAATTGCGCTGCCTGCTGCAGTGCTGCATTTAAACTGGGACGTGGCGTTGCCGTAGCACTGGCGCTCGGCGAGGATGCACTGGAATTGGAACGTTGTTGTTGCTGCTGCTTCGTTGTGGCTGTCGTTGTCGTCGTTCCTGATGTTGTTAACGTTTGTTGTACGCCGCGCAAAATGTACTGAATCTCTGCATCTTTGGCAGCACGCGCCTGCAAAAAAAAAAAAACACAGAGCACAACAACACAAAACAACCTGAGCATTTTGGGTGGTCACTTCACATATACACACACACACACTTACCAGCGTAAGCAGCGCCTGTGTGCTGCTCATGTCCATCAGCGGCGGTAAGATGCCCGACGAGAAGGGCAAAAAATTGGGCATGAACGGTGATACACTGGCCGCTACTAAAGCGGCCATTTGTGTCTTGGTTTGAGCCGACTGCTCCGTGGGCGAGTGAGAGCCCACGGGCAGACTATTGACTGAGCCAGCAGCAGCCGCAACTCCCACGGCGCTGGAGTTGGACGACTCCTTGGGTAGACTGCTAACTGGTGATAGTTTCTTGGTAACGGCGTTGGCATTGGAAGCACTGCTTGATATATTGCTAGGTTTGCGCTCTATGCTGGTTGCGGTAGCTCCACTGCCATCATAGTAGGAGTTGCGACGCGTTGCCGTGTTGCTGCAAGCATTAAAAAGAGTTGATTAGCAGCTATATGATTGAGGATCAGGACGCCTTAGATTAGAGATCCAAGGTGTTCAATTTGTTGCCTAATTTGTATAAAAGAAGAAAGAGGCATGAAAAAAAGGAAGCAGGCGGATGACCATAGAAGTGTGAAGGTCAAAGCTGTTGAGTAGAGGACGTCTAACACAGCAGTCGTCAGCGCGTTATAAAAGCTTTACTTGGAACTACATTTAAAATTTATCGATAGATAGATAGTTAGTTAAGATTCCGAAGGCAACTGGGTGCTGGTATTTTGAAGTTTACATTTCCAAGCTAAGCAGTGCACTCCCTGGGTTTTAGATACCTCAACGATTTTTTGCAAGCCCCTTTATGAACAATAACAAGTTAACACAAAAATTTTATCTTCTGAGTTCTAAACAGTAGATCTAACTTAGTCACAAGTCTTTATTACTTACTCATTGGGATTCGAATTATTGTATTTGGCTGCCAGACAGCGCATAAAATCCGAATAGTTGCGCGTGGAGAAATCCGTGGCATTGCTAGTTGTGGCCGTAGACGACGCTGCATTGCTGCTGGGATTTACCACATTGCCGGTTCCACCACGTTGTCTAGCCGCTGCCGTGGTCACTTGTTGTATGCTATTCAAGATCTTACTGGACAAATTATGCATATTGGGTGGACTAAGTCTTTGTTGTTGCTGCTGCTGCTGTTGCTGCTGGTTGGGTGACACGCCACCACCAACGCGAAATGATGAAGGTGTGGCGCTTCGAGATCTGACAAAATCAAAACAAAGTAATCCATTAGCAAATAAAATTTATGAACCAAAAATTTACATAAGATATCGATATTTAGACACATTGCTGACATAAGCCAAAGTTCTATGGCAAAGATTCATTCAAAATTTGGCACATCTAATATAAGACCATCCATTAAGTCCATTTACTTATTATGCATCATTTGTATAAATATTGCGAAACAGTGTTGGAAGAAGAGTCGGTATGAATGGCTCAAAGAGTTGAGGGAACTTGTTCGGAATGAGTAAGCTAAATTCAGTTGGGCAAGTTTCAGAGGAGGCACTGATTCCGAATGGAAATTTGGCGACACTTCACAAATAAAAGATTTCACATTCAAATCGGAGCTTCAGTTACTTAGTATAACAAAAAGCTAAAAATCGAAGTAGGCGCTGGTTACGTAGTAAAACTATGCGCAACTGTACAAATATTCGATTTTCAGTCAATTCTTCGGGGCTGAAGCTTCCACAAGTCACTGTCTCCAACAAAAACAAAAAATTTGCGCCACCTTTAGCCCTGGCCTCAACATCTTTTGCATTATAAGTCAAGCATCTTCGCCAGACTTGTTTATCATAATCTGCCATAACCGAAACGCCCATTAATCGGTCAAAAAAAAAATAAACAACATATATTTTAATTGATTTGCGTTAATTCTATTTTGGTGCCAACACTTCTTTCATTCATAATTGGCGACGACGAATTTTTAATTTTAGATGTCACCGCATAAGATATTGTTTGACGTAAATGATATGGAGGCATGCTAATAAGATTTGTCAGCCATGGGAAGAGCAGCTAGTTATGGATAAATTATGGTTAAAAAAAAAAATAGGCTGATGGTTTTTTTTAGCTTCGAGGACTATGCATAAATTATAAAGCTTCTGAAGCTGAGATGAATGAGTGCTTAAATGTATGTAAATTTACACAGATACTCCGGACTTGAGTTACTCATTCAACTTATAGAATCGATTCGGTTACTCGTATGAACTAAGTCCATTTGAAGCACGTTGACATATTACATATTCAGTTAGTTATTTATTAGTCGAGGAAGATGGCGTTTTAATGCGATTAGCATGTTGCATGTTAACTTATTGCAATTGCAACTTGACATGGGAAATGTCAGTTCAGATGCAGCGGACTCTTCAAATAGCCAAGGAAACAAGTGACAGCAGCAGGCGCAACAGCGCTTGGAAGGCTCATAACTCATATATTGCCAACGCCCCAGACATGGCCAATGGCCACCAACATGGCCTAGAAGTGGTACAGAGGTCTAGCAAGCGGAAGCTAGGCTATAATATAATAAACCCCTTTCCGCTTTTTCATTCTATCATTAGCTGTCTCTGCGTTTGGTAAAGTGAATGGGGTACAGTGGGCCAAAATGGTGAAAATATAAAGTTTATTTAAAGTTGTTTATTGAATTTGCTTTAGTTGTCAGATAAGGTTTTTAGTGTCTAATCTGGAGTGCTTTGGATTTCGATAACATTTAGAGTCGGAGTGTTTGCGTAAACGGGTAATATGGACTTCAGCGGGCGTACCAAGCGAGATGTTATCGGAGCCTATGCGGCTTTTGGAAAATAACCTAAGAGGGTGGCTCAGCTATTGCAAGATGAAATATATGTTGTCTTTAAGTAGAGCGACGCGGCTATCGGATTGCGTTTAAAAACTTAACTTTTGCTGTTGTCAAGGATTTCGTCTTGTTTTGACAACAACGCCACAACCAACAACGATGTCTGTCAGCATGGAGATCAAGCGGATAATGACTTTGGCCTCAGTAGGCAATTGAGAAGTAGAGACGACTCTCGCCGGACGAAGTTCACACTGTGCCAAAAGGCAAATCCTAAAAGTTTTGCTTTAATGGTGCTGAAGCAGGGACGATGAACTTGCAGTATTTGAATGGAAAGTACTCCGTAAGATCTTGGGCCCTATAAGCAATGGTGACGACTAACGCATTTGATGGAACGACGAGCTGTATGAGCGCTACAGCGACATTGACTTAATCGAGTAGACATCCAGCGGCTACGCTGGCTCGGTCATGTTGTTCATATAGATGAAGAAGCCAGAGCGAGTAAGGTTTCTATGCGGTCGTTTTGAGAACCCGACAAAGGGATAAACTGCAGCTACGTTGGAAGAACAGATAGTGAGCTTACTAGCTACCTTTGGTATCATAGAGTCGAGAAGGCATGCTTGAAGCAGAGATGTCTGGAAGGATGTTTTACGTCCCGAATGTTGTGCGAAACGACTTTCAGCCAAACGTGACGAGGTTATTCGGTACGTGACTATCGAAATAGATAAAACCCGATTTCATAGTAGCCATTAGCAGCTTCAATCTTGGTGTTGTATACCGATGCAAACGTACCTCTGGTACAAATCGTTAGGGAATAACCTATATCAAGGCCTTCTAGTCCATCTTCTTCTTCTTCTGCTATCCTTGAGGCCCAATGGAGCATAGGGCCTCGACCACCATCTTATACCAAACTATATTGCAAAATGCTTGGCTGATATCGTTCCAAGAGTAATTTGCTGCCTGCAATTCCGCGTCAATCGACCTTCTACACGTCCTGGCGGGTGCACCAAAACGTCGTTTTCTGTCTTTGGGATTCCACCGCAGTGCTTGCCAAGCAATGTTAACTTGTGGCCTTCGAAGTGTATGGCCAATCCATTGCCATTTACGAATGCATACCTCTACTGGCGCAGAGATTTGATTTGCAGCTTTCCACAGATCGACGTTACTTATGCGATTTGGCCACTAGTCCATCTGTTTCCACATAACGAAACTAGTCACCAAGGAAACCAAGCATCCGGTAGACTTCTCTTCAGCAGTCGATCAGTCCTTACGAAGTCTTTCTTCTAGTCTACTTATAACCCGTTCCGACTTTTTGTCTACTCTAACCCCCTCACTCCGTGATCTAGCACTAAGCCAAGCAGCCGAACTTACCTAACCCAAATCAACTCTAGCTCTCACTCACTCAGCAAATCCGTATTTTAAGAGACTCTCCAATTTAGGCATATCTTTTGACCCTTTGTACCACTGTGCCTAAACGTGTGCCCAAAGCCCATGGTTATAATCAGCATAGATTTTTGTGGCCAAACGAACGTACCATCGATGGCAGCTGCAAGTGCGCCTGGCTGCCGCCTTGCAAACCGGAGGCATCAGAGGCAGGGCGCAGTAGGCAACAAATGTTGCTGCTGCTACTGCTACCAAAGCTACTTCCAGTGGAATATAACTCGTGCTGCACGTCGTTGGGAATGTCGTGTCGCTTTTAGTGCTCTGCCACTGCTCTTGCATTATATACATACTCCATAAGAAAATTTATCTATATGTTTGTATGTTTAGCAGGTATCTCCTCGATGTTGTTGTTGTTGCTGTGGCTGCTTTTTATAGCCACTGATTTATCGTGATCTGTTGGTTGTCGATTTTTTCCTTATTCTTTTTTTTTTGTCTCCTTTTTTTTTGGTTTCTTGTACAAGAGATACTACAACTTTTTTGCGATCTTGTTGTTAGTATTTTGTTGCTGTTGTTTTTGGTATTTTAAAAAATGTTGATTATTGCAAATTGCTTTGGCAATTGGTAGCAGCTACTTAGTTGTGTTGCTTGGCTTGTTCTAGCAATTGTTCAAATTGTTTATGGTGCGATTATGGTAAGACCAATACAAACAAGGCGAGAGCAAAATGTTGCTCTAATACCGGACTACTGAATTGGCTACTAACGGTATGCCTAATTATATGCAAAGAAAAATACAAAAAAAACTAAACCTTGGGTGTTTTCTGATTAGCATAAGCATATTTTAAGCTAAAAACGATCTTGTAACCTAATCATCTTTGAACAGTGGAGTAGACAGCGTTTTGTGTCGGGGGAATCAACAGCGGTAATTGTCATTTTAGAAATGATCTTTTAGTTGGAGAATTGATAACCTTGTTCGAACAATATTTGCAAAATAAATAGGAAACAATATATCACCATAAGCAGCTAGACTGTTTTCTTATGAGCAACATTTTTTAAAACTAACTTTTTTGATCATCTTCGTTAGTCACTCAGAAGCTTAATATGATCTTGGAACATGATCATCTTTAAACAATGGCGAATAAAGCTTTTAGTGTCGGGAAATTGGTAATTTTAGTTCCTTTCACAGAGTTAATCTTTTAGTAAGAGAATTGCTTACATTGTTCGAAGCAAACGCTTGCCAAGAAAATCAAAACAGATTTCCAGTATTATGGTGAGCAACTAACCACTAGGGATGGTTATCGCGTACTCGAATATCGATATTCTGTATCGATTGAAACCGATGTGGAATGTCGATATATCGGCCAAAATATCGATATCTTGATATATCGTCGCGTATAAATGAGTCAACATAAACACACAAGTGACACTTGTCAAGTGGCCATTCCACCTTGGAAGTTTAGTTTATAGGAGGAAAATATCGATATCGGATATATCGTCGAGCATGGATATTGACACAAAATAGTCAACTGCCAAAGAAAGAATATCGATATTCCAATTAAAATCAACTTTATGTATTATAAACTAGAGCATGTTTCTTGCGATCTTTAAAAACTAATGTTCCAAAAATGTTTAAATAATTTTGGCGGTTATTTTTTAAGGCGTTTTATTCTTTGATTAGAAAGGTCTTCCCTTGGTGTCACAACGAAGCAAATCTAGGCCTCAGTGAACTAAGCCTTGGTAAGAAAGCCATTTAAATACAACCTAATCTACACTCTTTCGCTAAGTTTTACGATGCTGATCTCTAGAAACGACATTAAAAATAAACCATTTGAAAGTAGTTATACCTTACATGAAAGGGTCTTGACGAATAAAGATTTTATTTTTACATAACCAGTTGGTTACTTTTTAAACTAAATATTATAAGCTAAAATTTTCTCAAGGGGGCTGATAGCCACACCAAATACCGCCACTGCCTCTGAATAACAATGGCTACAAAGTTAATCTGCACCACCCTAAACTTGATCTTATCTTTAGCGCCATCCAAAACTTTTAACAAGTAGCTCTTGAATGTCATCTTAAACTAATCTTGCAACTTTGTAGCAATGCTCTCGATTAGATCAGAAAACAAATGATTTACATGACAAAGCGTGACATTCCAAAAAAAACAGCCAACAAAATCAACAAAAACACAAAAAACCAGTTATCAATGATGGTCAGTTTGTTGTCAAAACATGGCAGCTGTAAGAACCATTAGGTCCAAAGAAATGTATCTAGCCATTTATATCTCTTAATTTAATATCTTAAAGCGCAGCCATCTATCTTATCTTAAACTTGAGCGTGAGCAATTTGTCGTCTTATGTAGCTTGTTCTACCGCCTGCCGAGTTAAACTATTCTTTTCGCATATCTCTATGAAATATTAAGTTTTTGATTTGTTAATTTTTATTGTAGAAACTTTTGACGCCATTAATTTGTTACTGCATATAATTTTGCTTCGTCTTTTTTTTTTAGTATTATCTCCACTTGAGCTTATTTTTTTGTTTTCGTTGAGTCTTCTTTTGGTCTTTTTACATCTAATTTAAATTTCAGGTTTTCTTAGTTTCCCTTTGACAGCAAAAGTGTGCCCCATGTCAACTATTTGGGTTTTAAAATTTGATTAATTTGTTTTTTGAGGCTATTTATGTCTTGGTAGTCAAATGATATCTATACTTGGTATTTGTGGTATTAATTTGTTAAAACGATAATTAATTTGTCAGTCACGCTAGTCAAAGCAGATACAGCAACAAAAGCAAAGAAATATAAAATGATATAAAAATATTTTGGAAAAAAACGCCAACTTTGATGTCACCGAAGCTTTAGGGCTCTTTACATAAAGATATTAAAAAAATAGAAGCAATATATAATATTTAATGGAGGTCTTTATAAAAGCTATCGAATGGAAAATGTCAAATCTGATCTAAAACTAATCGCATGACTATGGGAATTAGAATGAGTCTTATTGGAAAAAAAGAAGATAAGTTTGTAGAGCAAAAAGCTATTCTAAGATATTTTCTTTAAACTTGAGATTGTAGGTCTAGAGTTGCACAAAACGCAAACGGTCTTAAAAGATTTCAAGCAACCTCAAAATCGTGTAATTGTATTAATCGGAAATTGCAATATTCAAAAAAGCTATATTTACCCAAGGTATACTTAATAAGTATACCTTGATAGTTACCAAATAAGAACAGGATTCAGAAGAATCAGTTTACTGCCTGCATTAGACTGTTCCACATTGATTTTCGTTTCAGTTCTTTAAGCTTGCAAGCTCGCTGAATAAAAAATGTAAGTTACATTTTTCAGAATTCTTCCACTTTACGAATACATTTTTGAATACACAGGAAATTCGTTTCTTCGAAAGGACTGTATGAAATTTATCTCTTAGCTGATCAATTTTTTAAGGATAATCAAAAATTTACTACTATTATGTCAACATCAAACAACATTATCCGTGTAGGGTTGTCTGTCTCCCAACGGACACGTCCCCAGGTGGCGGATAAGGGAATGCTCGGCACTATGCAAGGTCAGTGGGAAATAAAATACCACTCGCGAACCACAACAGACAAAACACCTGCTTGGAGGTGCAGTTAGGGATTCTATCACCAAGCTAGGGTAGGAGGGCTATCAACCTACCTACCTGAAACATTTCTTGCTACCGAATCGTCATGACGCCCTATGCTCCAAATAGGTGTTAAAGGAACATATATATGTCAACATTGAGTGGGAGAAAAAGAGAGACATAGAAAGAGATACAGAGAGAGAGAGAAAGAGACACAGGAGAGAGACAGAGAAACGAGACAGAGCAGGGGATTAACACAGGCTTTTCTAAAATTTTCTAAAATCAAAAGGGCCCCCAAACATAAAAAAACATATTACACAGTCACACAAAAATAAAACCCTGTATGCTGGGGAATATTTTGAATTTGGACTCGGATTCAGCGACTCCAAAAAAATATGAAACATATAATAATCAACCGCTCTCGAAAACAAAATTTTGCGTTAATGTGGTTTTTTTTTTTTGGTTGTGCTTGCGTGCTTGGATATTTTGGACTTTGGATTCGGCTTCAGCGACCCCAAAAATATAACGAAAGAATGTCTAACCTTTGGATCCGAAAGTCATTTTTTTTTTTTTTTGCATGGCCGTGTTGTCTTTATTTCGCTTTCTAATTATTGAATATCTCATGTCTAATCAAAAGTTCTGTTTATAGCGAATCGTAGACACCCTGTATATATTAACAGGTAGGGGCATATGAGATTATTACAACGAAGCCAATTCTCTGTTAACTCTCATTAAACATTCGGTCTTGTTTTGTATACGGAGTCGATTTCGACTGTGCAAACATGACCTTCTCGAACCGCAAAAATATAAAAAAAATATCTTTCACTCACCTAGCAAATGCCCCTGGCACTTCTCCGTTTGTAGTACTCCCGGGACTGAGACGTTCCCGTTTAACGCTCAGTTGTTGCTGTTGTTGTTGCTGCTGCTGTTGTTGTTGCAAATGATTGCTGCTGGCGCTGCTGCTGCTGTTGTTATTGCAAAGTGCAGCATTGTTATTGTTGTTGATATGTTGCATGGACATAGCTGCCGATGACTCCATGATGGCATCCTTCAAGGAGTCAATATGTGCACCACTCACATGCAAAGGTGAATGTTTCTCATTTTTGACCTTTTCAAAATAGAGTGCAGCATAGGCGGCAGCTGCAGCCGCTGCTGTGGCGTGTGTTGTTGTTGCCGCAGCGGCAGCTGCTGCAGTTGTTGTTGGCGTGTTGGCTGTGTTTGTTGTTGTTGCGGCTCCAGCTGATGTTGCAGTTGCTGCCGTGGCAGTGTCACACAATTTCTTGGCGCTTTCAATGGAACCGGAACCGTAGCCGCTCAGCAGCAGCGAACGCTCGCTGAGCATTTTTGCAGTATCCAACAAATTGTGATTGTTGTTGTTGTGCTGCTGCTGTTGTTGTTGTTGCTGCTGTCTGAGATCGTTGGCCAGGGTATCAATATGCTTGCGTTTGGTTGCCGCAGCCGCGGGCAATGCGTGCTGATTGCTTGCTCCAGGCGTTGCACTCTTGCCGCCCACAATGGCCGTTGTTGCCTTAGCTGGCTTCTGTTGCAATATATCGGTGGGTGTGTTACCTGCAATTAAAATATTAGAAAAAGTTGAGTAGGGGAGCAGTTACTTAAATTGCAATATATTGTTATAAAAAATTTGTTTGCATTTTTAATTTTATTTTTTTTATCATTAATTTTTTTTTACTGAGTCCCAACAACTCCTATTACCATCTAAAAACTATTATCTATTTACGTCCCAGTATCTTGTAATTCTGACTAGTATCTGTACCTCGGCTCGTATTTCCCGCCACTTACACGCACGCCACAGAATGCTTACTAAACTTGTATTATGTACTATTATGTACACCTTGTGTACTTGGTCTCTGTGCCTGTCCGTCTCTCTGTCTGTCTGTCTGTCCGATGTGTAAAAAGCTGCCAGCAAAGTCGCATGCAAATCGGCCAAAGGTTAAAATAACTTATAATATGCTAACAAAACCGTTGACCTGCAATGTTGAACCCTTAAGCTAATTATCGGGGTGAGCGAAAAGTGAGCACAGTTCTACAAATAACAAAAAAAATACTGTTACAACATCAACAACAAATACGTCACCTTACTGCAACAATAGCACAAATAGAGCAAAACATTATTGAAAGACCGAGGAGAAGCGCGCTCTGAGTGCATGCACTTGGGTAAGCTTGGAGAGGTGTTTCTAAGCGGAATTAATACGAGAAAAAATAAATTGGATATTTTAAGGTTTGATATATTTTTATTATTATTTACTACCAATGGAACCAGCAGCTGCTGTTCGGATTTCTTCCGAACGTGGGCCTGCTGCATTAAGCGGGTTCAGGCAAGGTCGATATTGGATATTCAAAATTTTTGGCGAAATGATAAACCGGGCTTCATTTGAAAGGAATTGGTACTAAGGTACCTTTTATATAACAAAGTGAAGCTGACGTGCGCTAAGCAGGGTTGTCACGGCCACTTAAGAAGAATTTTTAAGAAACTACAGTACTTCCACGTAATAATGAATTTTTGTAACTGAAGCTGCTTTTGCTCAATGTTTGGATCGTACAAAAATTTTCTTATAAAATATTACTGAATTAAAAAAAAAATTTTTTAAATTTTCTTAGGATGCGTTGCGCAAATTTGATCTATGAGAAAATTGTTAAAATTCTAAAGTTATTCACGATTATTGTTCAAGATTTTCAGACTCTTCCGGCTGAATAAAAAAACCAGCAGATTAAAACAATACAAAAATTCCGGGTTCAGTTTCCCCCTTTTTTTATTAAGAAGTTAGTTTTTTTAAGAGGCATTACTTTTCTTTCCAAAAATACATTTTTTCAAATAATTCTGTATTTGTGTTTTGCTGCGAGAAACGCGAAGAACCTTTCTCATTAATAACCCTTACGTGACGAACTTTTGTCGGGTACCCAGACAAAAATAACCGCAGTACGAACCGAAGATCTTAAAAATAAAATTTTTTTCGGATACGGTTTGAAACAACATATTTGGTGCTCCCAATTTCACCGAACCGAATTTTTGATGTGAGAGGGATTAAAAGGAACTGGCAAAATAGGCTTGAAGGCGTGCGTTTTTTAAACTGAAATTTTCCTTAATATTTTAAGATTCTATTTATGCCAATTTCAAGTTAAATAATAAAAAAAAAATATATTTTTAAATATTTTTTTCTGAATCAACCAAAAAATATGTTTAGCATAAAAAATTGTTCATATTTTTCTTAAATGGTTCACCTCTTGCATAAAAAAATGTCCCTTGAAATAATATATATATATTATCATTATCATAATTTCCCTCGAAAGGTTAAGAGCTGTGCTAACAAAGAGTAAGGGAAATATGAGTAGATGGCGACAGCGAAAGATTCGGTTTTGTGAGCAAGCAAAAACGAATCCAAATAAATTTTTTCGTTTTCGTTTTCCGGCGTACGGCCTATTATTACTTTTTTTTCATCATAATTACAATTTCTCATATGTAATCTTTTATGTCAATTCAAAACTAAATATTTCGTGAAATATGTTAAACTCACAATTGTAGAGATGATAAATTTTAAGAACAAAGTTTTGGAAAAATTAGATTAGAGTTCGCCAGAACTGCGCAACAAAATATTCGTTAGGGTATAATTTAACGATATCAACTCACTCACAAGACCAAACTATTTTTTAATTTTAGAAGCATAACTTTCATTTTAGGATTAGGAAATAGCTGTTGACAGCAAGATTCTAATGATTTACGCAAGCAAAATTAGAAAAATCTCTTTAAAAACTCAAATTCACCTTAAAGCGAATTAATGACTTCATTAGCCATAACTTCTTGAATGCACCAAACTGAACTGCTTTGGTTCTCAAATTAATATTTTTTATTAATTTTTTTATGCTTTGAGATTCTCCACATGGCCTTGTCAGTTTTTGTCTAGACTTTGCTATAAAAAACAATAACAACAATAAACAAAAAATAAATCACATTAAATCATATTTCAAATCAAATTCGCTTAAAAGTGAATTAGCGATGATGTCGATAGGCTGACTGATAGACAGACAGACGGACGGACGGACATATTGACGTACTGACTACCCACTCATATGTTTATTAGGGTTAAGTTTTGGGATCTATGAAAAATGGTCATATGACAGCTGTGTTTGTCAGTTAGAAGCTACATATAACGTGACGTGACGTACCCGAGAGAGTTAAAGCTTCAAATGGCAATGAACTTTACCGTTTCAGAATCATGTAAAATGTGTGTGTGTGTGTGTGAGTGAACGTGCACATAAACAACAATCGCTACAACAACAAGAGAGACAAGAGTGATGTCTATTAGTACTATTGACACTTGTGCGAGTAAAACGCTGCCGACGTCGACCCAACGACCGAAATGCTGCCTGTCACTGTGATCACACATAGATATACACACACACACACACACAGTGGAGCTACAAAAACCAACTCGAAAAGTCAACAATGTCGCGCATGGAGCACACAGCACTCTACCACGGTGATGTCTGCCCTGACGGCTTTCGACATTCGGCACCGGCACTTAGCACCATTGGCACCAAGCGATGCCAATCAGCAGCTGCTGTTAACCATGGCCCGCTCGAATGTGCACAATATCAGTATTGCACAGTGGTGCAAAAGCAATTAATAAAGTGTATATTGTTATGATTATTGAAAAAGGCGGCAACCATGTTTAGGTGACCACCTTAGAATGTAAAAAGAATTTAAAAAATATTCAAAAAGAAAAAATCAGATGGATGCTATGAATCTATTTGCATCTTTAAGTTAAGTTGAATGAACTTTGCAATGCAACAACTATCGCATCCTTGATCAGCTGGGTGACACACACCAGGTAAAGTTTGTTGCAAGAGGCAAGTCGGGATAACTCAAAATAGAAGAAGTAAGAAAAGTCAGAGAGCGTTCAAAAGAGAGGAGATTGCCATAAGAGAAAGGATCAAACAAATCAAATTTTGATCTACAAAATATTAAAGCAAAGCGGAGGAAATAACGACTTACATCGATTGCTCGACAAAAGTAAGAAATTTGGTAGAATAAATTAGCCCAAGGAAGAGGTGATGGAAAAATATGGAGAAGTCAATTTTATGGAGTGACCTCTGACACAAAAAGATGGTTCTGGTTTTGTTTTTGTATAGACCCTATCATAGCCCTTTAATGACGGCATCGAGAGCTTAAGGCGAGCGTCTTAATTTTTGTATACCCATGTTCTTCTAATACACTATAATCAGGGTTAGCTGGAAATGAATAGAGCCCTTTGCATTATGCTTAAGTGATCTTGAACGCATAAAAAGCTTTGCATAAAAAAATTGCTATGTAAAGGGTGGGCCATCTATTGATTTTGTTTTTAAACACTCATAGTTCGGAGTTGTGCTGTAGAAAACATCGATGATCGAAGTTTAAAATCTCTATATATCGTTGTTGGTCTACAGAGATGTTTCTCCAGCACTACTAAACACCCATTTGATGAGTGCACAAGTGCTGGAGAAACATCTCTATTGGCCAATATCGATATATAGAGATTTTAAACTTCGATCATCGATGTTTTCTCCAGCACTAGTTCGGAGCATACCCTTCGACATAGGTCTAGTTCAAAACTACTCAATTTTAGACATGGATCGTTTAACAACCGAACAACGCGTATAAGTGTAAGAGGCCTACTTTGAAAATGGTAAAAAAAATATTGCGACAAGTCGCCCGGAAAATCGACGCGCCATCGTTCGCAAGAATTACACCTTGCTAGAACCATTTTGCGTCGAATTTTGCATGCGTATCTGCATTGAAACGTTTATATGATTCAAATGACGGAACAATTGAAGCCCACGGACCCATTATCAGCGTCGCTTATTCGTTCAATGGATGCGAGAACAGCCAGATGAATGAGAAATATGCGAATAAAATGCAATTAAAAATCCAACAGATGGCCCACCCTATACAAATAGAGTACTCCAGTACACCTTTTCATATCGAGTGCATATTCTTCTTAAGTGCACTAAGGTCAACATCTTCTGCAGAGAGATCTCGATAGCCCAGTTGGCATTTTAGCCTTTTCAAAGCAGTTCAAATCAAACAAGTCTTTCGGATCACTACAGCATGTTCTAAATCACTGACTAAGTGATACTCTAACGTTAATATTTACAGTGAAAGCCAAGTAGCTATTAAATTAATTTGTTCCAGATCTACAAACTCGAATCAAAAGTTCATTATCAGATTTAAACGGTTGACGGGTTATGGGTGTCACCGGGTAATTGAAGGCAAGTTTATTTTAAAGACAAGGCACTACTGAATGCTTACCAAAAAAATTCTACAGTGTCACAAAAAGCTTTTGGAAGCTTACAATAAAGGTATTATTTAAAGTTTTTTCGAGTCTTTCGGTAGAAGGTTCTCAAGGCGCATTTCAACGTTCTTACTTTTTTGAAGAATTGTTTCTGTATTGATATATGCTATAAATAAATATTTGACAGATCGCCGGATTTGTGTTAGGTTGTAGTTCGTTTGAAACAGTTCCTTGGCATACACCCCTGAATTATGACTAGTTTGATATAAACTTTTCTCAACGCGTTTTTTAGTGTTGTATTATGATAAAGTATTTTTTACAACTTTTTTCAAAGGTTTGGAAAAAAAGGCCTTATTGGAGAAAATTTTTTTAAAAACATATTTAATATTTGTTTATTATAAAAAAAAATGTTTTTTAGACGTCTTCCTTTTCAGCATTTATTTTTCTCATTAACGTGACCGCTAGATGGCGCAAGCAAGGTACTGTCGCTAGGTGGCGCAAGCTAGCTGTTGCACATTTGCACTCTAATATACAAATATGTATTAATAAAACATTATTACGCGCATAATTTTTGATTAAAAAATCTTAAGCTCGACTTGTGAAGATTTGAGTTAAAGAAGCAAATCAGGCATAGAACTCCTTAAAAAAACAATATTTATTATAATAATATTGTCGATATATGGAATTCTGGTTACTTAAAGTTTTTCAAAAATGCAATATAATGGGTTGACAGAAAGCTGTAGAGCTTTTGGTTTTGGTTGATTTGCAAGTTTCTGCTTACTCCTCAATCTCATGTTTCCCTAACACTGACACCACTGTGCCTTCGACTTTTTTTTATTTAGTCGAAATCAACACAGCTTAATTTCTATGCTAACCATGATAAACTCTATTTTATGATAACGTGCAACAAACTTTTTTTTCTCTTTATATACTACATGAGCAGCACACAATACAATACTAAATATATACAATTATTTTTGCGTCTTGCAAACGTACAAATAAACCTATCATGTACATATGTACTATATAATGTACGTTTTTGTTTGTAGTGTCATAGAGTCGTCATAGAGTAACCCGATAGGCAGAGCCAATTTCTGCATGGTACTACCTTGGTCTGGGTCTCTCGGTCTGGCCCCCATGGCCCACCGTCCGTAGACACAATTTTATGGTCGAAACTTGTTGACTGGTTTTTTGTGTAACTTCTTGGCTATCATAACAAGCAACTACAAATTGTTAATCTAGCTTGTAAATATTTCATTTAATTATTTATGCTATGTATTTTGTTGTTGTTTTTGTTGTTGGATTCAGTGAACATGTGTGTGGTCATTAATTTACACCTCGTTTGAATTTGAGTTTGAGATTTGTGTTGATTTTTTTTTTTTTTGCTTTCGTGCAGTGTTGTACAGGTCAATGTTTTGTGCATTTCTATCGATGTATCCGTATACCTTTTTTAATTTTGCCATTTAAATTACAATTTATTTATAATGCGAAAAAATTTATATACATACATTTAACGTGTATAGCATATAAATAAACAATTTATTCATTTTACGACGACGGAAGTTCAAACGTATCGTAAGGTTCAAGGCGAAAGGTGTCTATTATTTTCTACAGTGCTGAACAACTTTTTTTTTTTGCGCTACAAATTGTGGTGGGGAGATGTAAAGATACAGAGTGAGTTGGGAATATATGCGTTAGTTTGAGTACATGAGCTTTTTAAAAATTAGCTACTAGAGTTAGGTATCAACACGTTGGGCTTCAATTATTGAAAATTCTCAAAACTTACCTAACACTTACATCTAAAAACTTAAAACAAAAAGATATTTAAAACTATCTATGGGTTTAATTTTCAACGATTTTAATCAAATGCGAAACTTAAGCAAAAATGTTTTGTAGAAATGTTTATACACTGCAGTTAAAGCGTTTTCTGAGCAGGCTATTAAAAGATACTTGTTATTGTATAAGCTGTTCTTGGAAGTCAACTTCTTTCTGCCTTCTTATCAATTCCTATATAATAAACGATTAAAATTGGGTATAACTTCTAATATCTGAGAGAGCTTTGATAAAGAAATCTGCCCAGAAGAGAACAAAGAGCAGTTAGTGTGTCACTATTAATACAGCGTCCCATTGAAAAACTTGGTACGTAGCAACCAAAGGGACTAAGCAAATTAAGACTACCCCATTAACATCGTTTCTTGTTGTATAATTTTAAAAATACATAATACATAATAACATAATAACATAATGAAAATCAGTCTATTTAGACATAAGTCTTATGATATCTCTTCAAGAGGAACTACAAAAAATGTCCGATCAGATTCAAGAGAGCAACTCTCAATGTTTTAGTTGTATTCTGTGAAAGATCATTTTGAATTATACATGAGATCGCCTATGTTGCAAAGAAGATTATAGAATCTCGCTATAGATGGATATATATATATATATATAGATAGAGATCCCCTCTAAGTACGCCACTGCTACTACTAATATCCACTCAAAAAGACTTTTAAAAAAATTCTATAATATAGATCTATGCCTTGTTCCACAACCTCACCGCCTCAATTTAAACCCGTTAAGCATCAAAAAGGGTCAAATATCCTCCAGGTGATATTGGGTTTACGGTACAGCCTAGCATCAACAATCCGAATAATCTGTATCCTACGCATGATTCTGACCGTATCTTCGTGAAAATTCTGACTAACCTTGTAGTCGGTAAAATCAAAAATCGTAAAAATTTTTTATATTTATAACCAGCTCAAAACCACGGAATTTATTGTAAACACAATGAATTGCACATTTAGCGTGGGAATTTTATTGGTACCATATGCAACCATTACAACGTCAACAAAGGTCGTGCTCGAAAAGTTTCATTCAAAAGATTGTTATTGTTCATAAATGAACTCATTTCTAAAATGTAACCAATGTATTAAATTTTGTTAAAGTAAACTAAAGGAGTCATCCATTTAGAAAAAGGAATAGGAAGCAGAATTCTAGGTGTCATGCAAAAAGCTGAGATGAGCATTTCCTGAAAATTTTGTAGAGAAAAATAGCTTGTATTTGAAAAAGCTTTAAAATGATCTGCTACTACATGCTACCCAAGCAGGGACATCGTGAGAGGGGGTCAGCTGCACAGGGGCATGAGCATATATGGCGGTTGGCGATTTCTTTCAAGATACAATTAAATTTAGATTAATTATTTTCAAAGGTGGGACCCGGCATGACTTTCGACGCCCCTGAACCAAAGTATTAGACTTTTCAAGAGCCTTTCAAAAACATAGCATGACCTTGTCTCAAGCATTCAAATTCTTAGGCATGTGCTCTAAAATAAAAACATTCGCTTGTTAGAAAACTTCTCGATGTTTTCAGCATTATCACAATTCCAAGCGTTCTGATATCTATGCGTATACCATACATATATGCCTAGGTTATTTGTAGTTCCAACCTTTGACGCCAAAAACCTCCAAACATTGAACGACACCGCATGACAATCGACCAAAGTGAGTGTCCCCTTTGCCTGCTTTATTTGACTTTCAGAGCAGCTTAGCACAATACAACAACAACAACAATAAAAAGTAAAGAAAACTTTATACACCCGGCATATATTGTGTGTACATATGTGTATATATATTATATTGTAAATACATATGTGTAAGTGTATGCCAAGCTTATCAGCTTTTGACCTCATTTAAAAACCAAATAGACGCAGAGCACTCGCATTCGCTGGCATAGGGCCGATTTATGCGAACTTTGTTCAGTGTTGTTTTTGTTGTTGTTGTTCCTGCGGTTGTAATCTTTATCGCCGGGCAATTGCGACGTTAACCCGACGGGCAAGTTCAACGAAAACATTCGAGAGCAGTAGGAACAACAAAAAAAAAAGTGTCATGAGAGCACCCTAACAAAAAAAAAAAATGTAATACAGTCGAGGCGGTGCCCGACAGTGTAATACCCTGTACCTTTTTTTCTCAAAAAAAGATTTATTCCTTTAGACATATTGCTTACTATGCAGTGCAACTAGCAGTTCCAATTGGAAAATTTTTTTGGTTGGTAAAGCCAAACATTAACCGATATTGATACCGGTTTGAAGTTCCGTCAAGGATTTTAACCGATTTTGATGAAAATCGAAATTTACGTCAAAGGAGTTATTTAAAGTTTATGGAGGTATCAGTTGCTCAAGGGGAGTAATATTGAAGGGTGCCATGGGAAATCTAAAATAAAATAAATCGAATAATGCTTTAGATAATGAAAACTCATAAAAATGCATTGCATTTTCAAATTTGGATTGAAAGACTTTCGTCTTGGAAGTTAGAAGGCACATGAATGTTGACCAGTTTGGTACTACAAAATTGAACGTCAAGGGATTCTAAAGAAGTACACCTAATTCTGTTTTAACATCTTAAATACATAGCCAGTCAAAAATTGACGCAGTTTATAGGCAAGGTATTTGGCTGAAATTTTTATTCATGTTAATAGATATCTATCTAAACAATGTCCTTCTGAAATCATGTAATAGTCCGATTGGTTGTTTATTTTTGACACATTCAAGAACCGGGAAAGACTATTGACTATGATTCAACAAACGTGATCTTCTGAGGAAATATGCGCATCAGCTGTTTCCAAAGCTACGTACCAGTTTATGGCTCTTATGGTAACTCCGAGATCTACGTGTTCACCACACTGACGGATAGACGTTGATCGGACATGGCCCAATTGCAAGCTCCAAATAACATCCAAAATAGTAATAGCCGGCAATCTGCAGACTACTAACACCCAGGACTTGGGGTCTGCCCATACGAGGCGTCCTTCTTGCCTGTTTAAACTAAGGCCAAAAAATAGACTACCAAAAATTAAAAGTCTTAAAAATATGTCTTCTAATGACATTGCTTATTATTTAAAAAGTGTACAAAAATGTTTGGTCTTGAAAAAGTTTCTTTTTTTTGTCATCTTAAAAGTTTCTAGTTTACCAAATATAAATTTAGCGAAGCCAGCAGGAAGCAAAGCCCCTTAGTTAATAATTTAAATTATATGCTATTTTATAAGATACCAGAAATAAATTTACCTTTAAAATTTAAAAGTGTGCGAATAATATTAAGTCTGACTGTAGGTGTCTTCAAGGAAGAACGCACGAATGGAAAGGTTCGGAGCGCTTGCCGCACCTATTCAGAATAACTGATCGTCTGCCACGCCTACTTCCTTCTGTTACTCAAATCTATATTACCTCTGACCCCTCTGATTGCAGGGTATCAATATAAGTGCAAACTCACACTCTCTTTCTCTCTCCACTGCTCTCTTAAAAAGAGGCCCGCTGATAAATTGTCCATAATGTATATTTATAACGTGTTGACGTTACGTTGTGCCTGCCCAGAGCTACGCTTTTTCGTAACGATGAATTGTCAACAAACGATGACAACAACAACAACAATCATCGCAACAACAACACCAATAACAACGGAGACACGTTGCCCCCGTTAATGCCATATCAGAAATGCCTATCTGCCCCGTGTGCGTGTGTGTGTGTGTGTTGCACTCGGGGCCCTGAACTGATTTCGTGTCACTCCGCAACCATACATACATACATATGTACATATGAATTATATACAAGCATACATATACATATTTACAGTATGTGAATTTGAAAATCATTCTCCGGCCAGCAGCCCCAACAACAAATACAACTCTATTTCGTTTCGTTTTCTTTTTTTTTTTTTTTTTTTGTCACATTTCATAGATAAACATTTATAACGTCTATCAGTATCTGCATCGCTCGCTTCGGTCTTGGGGTCTGTCTTTGGGTCGGTTTCTGGGTCTGTACGTCTGACTCGTTCGGTCACATTGCTTTAGTTCTGGTTGTTGTTTTTGGTGTAGCTGCTGCTGTTTCCTTTTTTTTTTACGTGATTTTTTTTTTTTTTTTTGTATCTCAAGTGCTGCGCTGCGACGATTTCTTATCGCCATGTTTGCTTAGGCAGCCAACTTTGTCCAAGTGTTGCTTTTGAACTATATAGCCTGATCTTCTCCATATTATTATTGTTATTATTATTATTGTTTGTAGTTTTTCTTATTCTTATTGGTGTTCTTAATTTTTTCTAGTGGCTCTCAACGTATTCGGGTTTTGTACTTTTCGAAAATCATGTCGCATTTATTAGATCATCAAAAGGTGTTAAAGATTGTGCGGTGGCCTTCTTCCGTAACAGTATTTATGTAGCTATGTACTTTACTGATAAGTTTTGGCCTTTAAATGACTCCGAATTTAATACTTGGTTTGTGTTTTCTTTTCTTTTTTCTCTCTCAGGTGAAAGCAATTGAAAATTCATTAGTGCCGAGGCGAACTATTTCTTGAATATCTTTTTGCTTTACAATCAGCTTTTTGTTAGATTTTTTTAACACATCATTTGGGTGCAGTTGATCTTTATATGGACAAACGCTTATCACAATATTTTTTATGGTTTTGATATCATAATTACAAGGAAATTTCGGAATTGGGTAATTTAAAAATACTGAGTGGTTTTATGCGAATACCAATTCTATTTGAAAATGTAAACAGAACACTTCACTCGGCAGACCGTAGTAGATACTGCCATTAGTGCAAACTAAGAATAGTTTTAAATGGCTGTCTGACATACTTGGCCTGAGAATTAACCCGCTCCGATAGTGTAGGGCTTAGAAAGCCAAGTCTAATTTATAAGTCTTCAAAGCATAGCTTTTAAACACTCATTAAAAACCTACTTTGAAGGTAAAGGTGTTCGGATCATTATAAAATGATAAAGCGAATATATAAAAAATTTTGTCTTCTCTCTCTCCTTTAGCTACAAGAGCATCGGCATGGAAAAGAGCTATACGAAGACTTGGCTCACTTTATAAAGTTGTTGTTATCTAAAATCTGATGAAGGTGCATCTAGACGCAGAGATGAAATTCAAAATCAGTGTGACATAGCTTCTATGGACTTTTTAACAAAATACTTTTAAGGCTAAGGTGTTTCAGATCACTTAAATATAATAGTCTATATAAGGTTTTGTACTTTCTTCTCTTTCTCCTCAAGCTGTAATTGGCACAAAAGAGAGCTTCAGAGAAGGCTTGACGTATTTCTTATAAGTGATGAAAATAAGAAAAATAGCTTTAAGTTTGTCTGGGGACTTCAGTAAAAAATTAATAGGTTTTATTTCATTGTTTTTTAATCAGTTACGTCTCATTAAATCGCAAATAAAACACAGTTGAGTGGTTTTACACCTTCAAAAATATATTAGATAAATATAGTAAACAATTAAAGTTAGTTAGCTTGTTTTATTATGGTACTTACAATTACTGCCTTTCGAAATAGATCGTATACTTTTAGGAAAAGACAACGTAATGAAAAAAATGCACTGAAGTTAATTAAAAAATATTACTAATTTTATCTGAGCTTAGAAGAAGAGAAGATCTTTTCCAAATCTTTTAACATCATGCGAGGAGAAGCGATGCCTCCTCTTGGACTTTGTTGAAGTGTCCCCTACTTTTTGTTGTTAAAAGAGTGCCAGTTGAAGTGCTTGTTTTCTACAAGTCGAAAGACGCAGATCAGACTCTTCAAATGACGATTGAAACTAGGCATTTGTTGGTTTTCAACAGCTTCCGCCTAAGTTGGCAACATCTTAATAACAAACAGCAAGTTCATGGAGATCTTTTGTCAATTGTTGGTAATTTAAATTCATTTGATAATGGAGTAGTGAAGACCAATCTTTAATCTGCCTTGAGTTCTGTCATTTAAAAAAAGAAAACGACGCAGTAGTTAAGATGATCTTTAACGATTAGATAGTAAGGATCACGCTACACACCATGCCGATTCTGCCCGTTTTGCTTTTTTGATTCTGAAGCATAGGAGATGACGCAGTTTTATGTAAATGCATCACAAGTGTCTGAGAAGGAAGTCTTTAATAAGATCTTTGGCGTTTAGGGAATCGGGTAGTAGGAACCACTCGACAAGCTGCTATTCTCCCAGTTTTGCTTCCTAGTGCATGAAAAATGATGTGTTTTGCTTGGCAGTGTCCGAGAAAAAAGTAAGTACTCTATAAAATCTTTCATAATAAGCCAATTAGAGTGGAAAGCACTACACAAGCTGCTCGACCTGCCCATCGAAGAAGATAGATAGTAAGTAAGATCTTTGACGTTTCGACAATAAGGTTGTAGGAACCACTCTGCAAGCAGCTTATTCTCCCCGTTTTGTTGGTGCTGCTGAAGCATGAAAAATGATGCGTTTTGATGTAACCGCTTTAGAAGCGTACGAGAAGAAAAACTCTACAAAATCCTTTATAAAGTATGGTAGATGACGCATTCTTATGTACGAGATGCTCGTAGATGCTCTTGATCATTTGACTAGGTAAGATGCTCATTCAACCCTATCTGCCCTGTGGTGCTCAAGTGTTGGAAATGCCGCAGTCGGGATACGATGCTCTTGGAGTATCTAAGAAGAAAGTGCTTCTTAAGATCTTTGACTCTTACCGCATGGCAGATGATGCTGTCTGTAAAAGATACTCTTGGAATGTCTGAGAAGAAAGTACCCATTAGGAAGGAATATGCTTTTAGAGTATCTGAGAAAAAGGTACTTTTGAAGAACTTTGCGGTAGCAAAAGATGAACTCTAACTGATCTTTCACACAATAAAACGGATCAACATTAACTTGACTATAAGTAAGAGGAAGATTCATTACATGGGTTGTGAGAAGTGACGAAGTATTAGAGCATTACTCAGACCAGGCAAAGGCTTTGTTGGTATAAAGAACTGAGTTCGAACCTAAGACGCGAAGCAGTAAAAAATCTCCCTTCAAAGCAACATCCACTCCATTGTCCACGCTTCAGCTCTGTATAGTATAAGTTGTAGGATGAGCATTTTGTCCTTACAGCTTGATTTCCAAATCGTCAAAGATTTTACGGTGCACTTTTTTACAGACACTCCAAGTCATCTCCTATGCATCAGCACCACTAAGCAAAACGGAGCGGATGAGAAGAGCAGTTTCTACAACTAAATTCAATTATTGTCAAAGTTCTTACATGGGAGAAGAATCTGCAATAAAACCTGCTGGAGTATTTTTTTTAGATACTTCAAATCATCTACCATGCTTCAGCACCCCTAAGCGAAACGTGAAGGTATTATAAAATGGTTCTTACAACTAAATTTCTTTATTGTTAAAAATCTTACATCGAAGAAGAATCTTCAATAAAGCTGTTGCAAAAAGAAGGGAAAGGGCGAGATTATGGCTGTGAACAAGAGAAGGGCACACTAGGTAACAGGTGTATGAAGCCAAAGACACTCTACATCAATACGTCATTAGTCGTGATGAAGAAGAAGTTAAGTCCTCTTCCTTACAACATCACCATAAAACAAACTTTTAGGAAATTATCGCTCTAAATAAAACGGTTCGGTTTTTTATAGCAATATTTTTGTTACCTGTAAGCGTAACACCCTTAGTCAAACTAATTACCCACAAATTGAAGTCATAATAACTTAAGCCTATACACTACCTACCATAATTAATTTACCAACAAATGGCGTAAAAGCCCAAGTACAAAAAACAATAAAGAGCTAAAAAGAAAGAGAGCGCACCAAATGATGGCACGTTATGTGTAAGCGTGCGCGCGTGCGCGTCAAACGCACGCGTCCAATGTGACTACAAGTTTGGTGAAAGGGAGGACGCTGCAACCAAAAGCCGCATAGAGCACGCAAATATGCAACGAAGCATCAAAATTAAACATGCAATGCTGATCTAAGCCAAATAAAAGGCAACAACAACAAATATTCGCGAACGACTAGTAAATTTATGAACCTGAACCTGGGGCCAACTTGCAACTGCAACTGATGCATATAAGAAGAGGCAAGTGCCGCAAGAAAAGAAAAAAAAAACGACAACAAAATCAAGAAAAAATCAAATTAAAATTAAAACCAGAGCAGGCAAGCACGAAATTTCTAAGGAAATTTCACCCCGTATGTGGTAAAAAGCTGCGCCAAGAGCAACAACAGTACAAGAGCGAACAACAAACAACTTGCAACATGCAACAGATAGTGCAACAACAAAAACAGCAACTGGTGAATGACCAAGGCGCATTAAAGCAGCCAACCAACAACTACTAGAGTACAGTGGAAAAAAAACCTGTGCTAATTATTATTTAGTGCAGTTCAAGCAGCAGGCCTCAACCAGGCAGCAGCGTCAGCAGCAGTCGGGGGCACCTCTTCAAAAACTCTCCGAGGCGAACTCAACAACAATCTGCACCAATTTAACCAAATAAGGCACTTTTAGCGGCAAAATACATTGCATGCAACCAGCTAAGCAGCAGCTAGATAGCTAAGGGGGGCTTGCGGCTTGTTGCATAGACCAGCGAGAAATCGCTTTAGCTGAAAGTTGAAAGGCGCAACGGCCACGCCAAAGCCAAGACCAAAACCAAGATCAAGGCACACACAGACACACACAGCTGGGTCCAAAGCCAAAGTCAATGCCAGAGTGAGTTCTGACCAAGAACGACACGGTTGCACCTGTTTTACAGGAATTTCAAATTCTGCGCTACGTTTCGCATCCGCAACGTTGTCGTCGTCGTCATCATCATCATCATCGTAGTCGTCAGCGTTGCCGATAATAAACTTTAATGCTAATAGTAGTTGTACATCATCTGCAATGGACCAAAAAGCAAACCAAGTGGACCAAAACTGGAGCTAGAGACAGAGATGTATATAGAGAGATCTCATAAAGACTAAGACGGTGCGGCGGGGCAACAAGTGTCAGTTGTCGCTCTTGGCTGTCGTTGTCTTGTGGCCAAAGGCAAAAATCAAATTCCATTAAAGTAATTATGCGCCAACACACACATACACTACAGTAGCGTAGTTGGGCGAGGATTCAGGAAAACAATCTCCAGCCCAAGAGACAGTCTACAAGTCATTAAGAAAGAAAAGTGCCTGTTTTTATTGAATATTTTTAAAAACTGCGAAAGAAAACTATTTTTTTTCTGCAATTCGGTAAACTTTCTAGTTTTCCATATAGTCGCAGGAATTTTGTTGCTTATAAGAAAATTTCGTATAAGATTATAAATTCGTAAAAAAAAAGTGATTTCTACAATATCAGGCATTAACTTAATAATAACTCTTCAAACCCCTTTTGCAATAATCTATCTACGTCACTGGCTCACACACACATCAATAATAGAGAGAGCTACAAAGAGCGAGTAAGTGAATGAGCTAGCACAGCTTTGGCTAATAGAATGCAATGTGCGGTCGCGCGTAATTAGAATTTTTGATTAAGGTTTCAAGTCGTCAAGCTTCGTAGCATCGACAACCAAGAACAACAACTAAGAGGCAACTATAAGACAATCAAGAGACAACCAAGCGACAGCTTCCATCCATTGATTTCACGACTTGACACTCTGGTTTGTCCAGTTCAAATGGCAGAGGTGTTAATAATTTATGAAATTTTGCGCTTTCAAGCTAACCAGGAGACTTGAAGCCGTTAGATGCCGTTGATGGCCATAAAAGAAAAATGTTGATCATTGCTCTGATTTGAAATTTCAATTTTGGTCTCTCAGCTGTCATGCACCGTTGCAACTTTGCGGTCGCCATTTTGTCTTCTTCACTCTTCACTCCTTACTGGTTTTAATTTATTAACTGTTGACGTTTTTCTGCTCACCAGTTTTTCATTTTTTTTTTTTTTAATCAAATAATTGTGGTTATAGTTTGTCACAATATGCGAGTAATTCTGTGTAAGTTAAATTAAGCAATAAAGAAAGTGGGCCTAATAAAATAAATCATACTGGATGCAGACTTCTGAGTTCGGTACCGTCGAGAGCCAGGACGGACACTTCGGTTGGATTTGTATCGGGCCCCTCTTCAACTTAAACTGATAGAAGGTACACCTTGATGGAAAGCCCAACGACAAACTGGAACTTCTACCCAGGCTGACAAACCCCTCTCGAAAGCCATGGAAGGGGTTATATACTATATACATATTAGGGTGGGTCAAATTTTTTTGAAATATTTCTCAATTTTTCCAAGAAATTCGTAATTTTTCTCGAAAATGCGAAAAAATTACAAAATATGCATGAAAGGGCGTTTCTGGCGGCAATAATAAGTAAAAATAAACATAAAAAATGAATTTCTTGACCCCCAAAACCCCCCATACACACATAAAAAGATGAAGTTTTGTTTTAAAATGTTATGTTTTGGTCGTTATAGGGAAAAAACCTATTTTTAAAAATCTGCAGGCTCGAAATTCAAGATAGACCTATGGTATCTTTGGCAAAGTTGCTTAGAATTGTCAGTAGAATAATCCTAGGGGGCGCCGCGAATCAAATTTTGCGGCTCCATACAAATTGACCCACTCTAATACTTATATGTATATCATTTTTCCTGACGACTATTTTTTGTCAGTCGCCCCTAGGTGCAGCGTAGGGATCTCTATTAATAACTTTGCGAAGAGAACAGGGACTTACAGTTTACAGTCGCATCCGAACAGTGGTGTCTTGAATTAATAGAAATTTTCTACTGCTTATACTTCCAAGAAAATTTTGCTTAAAAAGTTGTATATTATTTTTTATTTTAATGCCCAAAAACTTGCTAGATTTTCAAAAGTATGAACTGCGCTCAAAAATTTCCCACTAAAAGACCCCAGCCCCTAGAAGCCTCTCCCAGGTATAACAAATAGACTTGGCTTATAATTGAAACAGTTTGCTGCAGTAAGTTATAGTTACAAAACTTATCTTACATTTGTTTTGGCTTTAAATTTTACTTGCTAAATTGTATAACCCTGAGCATTTTATTTAATTCCTTTATAGATATATCCACTGGTCTGTCCGCAACGTACTCAATTTATTTTTTAAAAGTCTAAGGTCTTTTACTCTAGGCAAAGTTCCCAGCACATGTTTAAAATCTTAACAAGCAAAGCCAAAATGAAAATTTATGAGTTCCCTCCCAGCAGGTTGGTCATAAAAATTATATGCAGTCCATGCATAAATTAATCAACTATTTGCCAACTTTGCAGCAGCTCGTAAATTGGAATGATATAAGTAGCCGAAGTAAAGCCGGCTACTAAATTCCCATTATGTACATGGCTAAACATATAACTATGTTTAATAAACAATACAAGTGTTGGCCATAAACAATAAGCCAATTTGTTAAGGAGGAAATCCATAAAATAAAAGCAAAAATCAAAAAGCAAAAAGACTTCCTGTTAAGGCTAAACTTTGAAATCATAAATGTATACAATAATAATTGTATAAACTAATTTCAAATACAAATGCTTTAAGCCTTAAGATAGACAATAAAAACAATTTGCCAATTGCAGGAGAGCAAGCTGCAGCAGTTGTTGGCCAAACTGGCAACTGACCATTGCCAAGTGGCCCAAAGCAGTGGCCTCTCCCAAAACGGCTTAACTGCGCTTAAATGAAAAAAAAAATAATTATTTTTTATATATGTATTTATATAGCTACCTATGCATTGTATATAAAATAAAATCAAGTGCAGATTAATTAAATTCGATAATTAAATGAAACGCAACAAGCTCAGTCAGTGAGCAGATCTCACACATAACAACAAATCGTGTTTGTTGTTGTTGGTTTTATTTGCACACTGGTTGCACATTGAGGTGCCACAGTGGGGCCAAAGAGCTGCCTGTGCCACTGCCACCATCTATGGAGTCTGCTTCTGGTTAATGGATTTCTGTAATTTGGGCGCAGCGGCGTCTTAATGCGAATCGCTCTATAAATTTGTCAGCAATTAAATTTGTGCTCAAAGTCGCCACGGCATCCAAAGTAAAAGCTTTCATACTGCATGGATCTGGTGCAATTTCATCTTAAGATACTCTATGTGGTACTTAAAGTACTTGCGGTTTTAGAAGAAGCTTGCAACATTTTAAGTGTAAGTGCATTTTTATTATTTTTGGCTTTAAGAACATTATGTACTTACTTTAAAGGTAAATATAAACTAGTTTCAATATTTTCAATGAAAAAAAAGTAGTAAATTATTTTTAGCAGTATCTTAGAATCACATTCAGTATTCATTTTATCGCTATTTAAGTCCAAAATTTAATTTTACGCTTAGTTAAGGAACTTTTTTTTTTGTCTTTAATGACCTATCCCAGCTCTCGGAAAAGAGTCCAAGAATCCTCTCGAGGTTTATTAAAGCCGCCGGATGGGCGTGATTTTTAAAACATATAGGGGAACCTCCTGAGTGGGGGAAGGTTGTTGTAAGGCCCACCCAGCGGTATCACAACGGGCCAATTCTCTGGCCTAAGTGAGTTGGTACGTTAGGTCCCGACTGCCACCCTAACCTAACCTAACCTAAGGAACATTTTGAGCTGACTCCTCAGGAATCCATTTTCTTAATTGAAGAGTTTCAGTCTAAGAATTTATTACTTGATTACTTAATGAGTTAAGAAATCTACATTCTCCGGTTTTCGTAATTGCACCTATATCGTACGGGAACTACCTTCAAGCACGAAATATTTTAATTTTTCCACGGTGCATTTTCGTACTAATAGAGATCAGGGTAATTTCAAAGCAACTATATTTCCATTAATTTATTGCTTTCTTTATTATTTTTATTAAAAATTTTTTTGTTAAACGCAAAATTTCCCTTTCTTTTCAATCACTTTTTGCTCACAAACCCTTTTGCAATCAGTTTGTTTTCGGTCTAGTTAAGGCCGTACCAATATTTTCCCTTAATTTTTTGAAAATCAGAAAATTCCCATCTTTTTCTCAGACCTAAATGTCTTAAATCTTTTTTTAGGAATTAGCCTGCACACTATTTTTAAAAATATCTACCAAATAGGTTTTGATGCAGATTTTCACAAAACCCAATAAAATACGGACAAACAATTTCCCTTTGTAATTTGGGAATCTGAAATTTCTTTGTTTGGAATTTGCATCAAATTTTCTTTAAAGAAAAACCATTCACACAATTCTCGGAGATTTGAGAAAATACGTTTCGCGGCAGAATCTCCAAAATAACCTTTTGAATTCATAAATTTTCGGTATCTGGAGGTTCACGTTTTTCCCCGAAAGCTGCGTCAATCTTCATTTAAGAAAAAAACTAAACAAAATTATTTCAAATATCGAAAATATTGTTATTTCCAATTGACAATAACCCATCCAAATACACAAAATTTTTTGGGAATCTAAAATTTCCCAAATCTTACTCCGAAAAGTGCATCAATCAATTCGTTTAAAAAAATATCTGCAGACAATTCTCTCAAATGTCGAGGAAAATAAACTTTCAAAATAACCAACAAAATACGCCCGACAAGAAATTGCCCACATTTTTCGGGAATCTAGAATTACCCATTTCTTACTCCGAAAAGTGCTTTATTCTTCGTTTAAGAAAAATTGATTAATTAAATTCTCTTAAATGTCAAAAATATTAAATCCTCTAGAGAACCAATAACATATGCCCGTCAAGAAATTGCCCACATTCTTCGGAAATCTAGGATTTTCCATTGCTTACTCCGAAAAGTGACACAATGCATGAAACCACGACGCATCGTTCTGCTAAGTTTTGGATCAAAATTTTGAACGGTGTATCTAAAAACCGCGAAATTCTACTAGGTGGGTACGGGGGAAGATATAGACATAATTTCATCTTCTGAGGAAATATGCGTATCAGGTGGTAAGGTTTGGTGTCTCTAGCTCTTTTAGTCTCCGAAATCTATTTGTTCATGCAGCTCAATAAACTTTTTAAATTCCCAACAATTTTTCGGAAATCTGAAAAATTTCCCATTTTTAACTCCGAAAATTGCATCAATCTTTGTTTAAGGAAAAACCTATGGACAATTTGTTCTATGTCGAAAAAATTAAACCCTTTAATAAAATAAAATACGCCTAACTATAAATTTCCCACACTTTTCGGCAATCTGGAATTTCCCAGTGCATCAAATCATCGATTAGGAAAGCGCACTGTTCTAGAAAATTACACTAAAATAGGTTTCGCTGCAGATTCTTCAAAATAATACAATATTTTAACGTTAGTTTGTAACAGGCGTATTTGACGGCGGACAAATATTTTCCCTTCATTTTTGCACATCTGAAAATTTTCCTCTCTTTCTTCGAAAAGTGCTTCAAATCTTCGTTTAAGCGTAAGCCCACACATATTTTTCGAAAATGTCGCAAAAGGTACTTGGATTCGAAGCCCATTCCCATTTCTTCCCACACAGAGTTTATCGAATCTTCGTTTAGGATTTTGTTGCACATGATTCTTGCAAATATCGCAAAAACTGTTTTTTATGTAATTCCCTGCAAATAACTTTTGAATCCAAACGCAACATTTCCAAAAAATTCCATCTGAAAACTCCCATTGCTTGCTGAAAAAAGTGCATCAACACTTTCCGACTTGTTTCAGCTTTGGGGCGTTGCCCGCGCGTAATTCACAGCATTGCACGGATAATTTAAAACCTAAGCAGATACACATCATGGCTAAAAAGACATTTTTATGCCTAAAAGCCAGACCAACTGACACTTGCAATATATCAGCAATAGCAAATACTTTGATACCAAAACACTTCCGTCAAAAACGAGGCATGTCTAATTGAGGTTTTCTGGGTACGGCCAAGTCAACTTGAGATCCCATTGCTATTTTTTATGTCATACGATAAAAGCCACAAACTCTGAACTTTATAGACTGCATACTAACTGAGACGGTGCATCAAATGGCCAACTAATTTTTTTAACAGCAAACCAGGGAACCTGTTCGCGGTGCTGATGCCAGTGTACTACTAACAACACTTGATTGATATTTGGCGATAAAGCCAAGACAGTGAAAGAGCAAAGCTGGATAAGAATTATAGAATACTTTATAGAAAAAGTTTCCAAGTCCCCAGAAAGAAAATGTTGTTTAATGTATTGGTTGTTCAAAATCAGCGCACATGTTCACATTAAACTCAGGCACATAAATTTATTGAGTTCAAGCGTAGCAGTTGAGAATTTATAACCTGGGTCTGGCTAGGCCTGGAACCTGGCTTTTGGGTGTGTTTTTTTTTCTTGGTCAAGTGCGCTCTTGGCCAACTTGAATTATATACGTTGTTGTTGCAAGATATCTGCAGCTTGTTAACAAGCATTTGGAAGATGCAGTACTTTAAACTTGATATGTGTTCGGTTAAGAAAATTAAAGCCAACAGGGCGTATGCATGATGTAAATTTGTAAGCCCTTCTTAGTTGGTCAATTAAGCATGTTAGACAGCTTCAAATTATTCACGAGCAGTTAAGCAAATTGTAATTAATGGGACTTTAACAAATGAGCAAGTGTTTAAGAGCCAGTTATACATAAATAAATCTTCAGTGGAACTAGAACTACCAGAGTTGCCAAAGTGTGAGAGATCGAAGGTCTGCTAAAATATTGTCTTAGTAAAAATAGCTGGAATTGGTTTTTTTAAGAAGGGTAAGCTCAGTTTGGAAGCAGATTTTTTGTTACGAATTTTATATTATTTATAGTACACACGTTGCTATCACCAAAAGCTTTAAGCTGTACCCAGCAATATATAAGTCAAAATTTAATAAAGCCCTCAACTAGAGTGCAAACGGAAAACAAAATTTATTACCTCTAAAACTACGCCATAAGTCATAGGCCAAAAATTGACTGTCTTCAATAAACCCACACTGCGTATGATTAATAGGCACCTAGTACTTCTAAAATACAAAATCATTTTCTAGACCAAGCAACAAAAAAAATGTTTTATAATTTCCTGTATGTATAGATCATATAATATACGTACTTATACGTAGATGTTGTCAGCGTTCAGTACAACAAGTTCAAGTAGTTCAAAACCTTTGCACGCGAACTTATCTCCAAACGTTGTCGGCTGGTTAGGGTGGCCCAAAGAAGAAACATATATACATATATATACGCAGGCCACTTGAAAATTGATTTCGAATTTGATTTAAATGTTAGTTGCGTGCATTAAGGTCATAAAAAAATAAATATCGTTTGCAATTGTATGTTTTGACTATTTACAATAACAACAACAATAATGAAAAATGTTGCGATGCTAATGATTATATAAAATAAATATATACATATTGTATATAGTATACATGTATGTATGTATGTATGCACAAAATATCTTTGACTCGAACTTGCTGTTGACTGTTCCCATTTTGTGTGTGTGCTGTGTATTTTTAAAAACCGAGCAAAAAGTCAAAGCAACCAACGCACAGTGGTACAATTTTTATGAAAATAGTGACAACCTAAATATTGCTGGTAGGGCTTAGGGCCTTGGAGCGTACAATTTTCGAAAATGGTGGGAATAATATTCAGTTTGAGAGTTAATATTCTTTGCGAATAATTAGCATACAGCTGAATACCAACTTAATCCCAAAAACGAAAAATATTCTAAGGCTGCTTAATCGAAAGATCAAGGTAATTTTTGCATAATTATTATATAATACTTATTATTTTTACTAATAAAAAAATGTTGAATTCTTAATCAAGACGACTTTTGCACAATTATGAATTGAATAGAAAAATAGCAGCAAACATATGCCTGATTAAAAATATTAAACACGCAAAAAAATATAAAGAAAAAGTTCTTCCTGCGTGCTTGGCACGCTAACCCGCGTGCGAAAATCTTTTTGATTCAATTTACATCATGCAGACCATAACGTTTCCGTAATCTTTAAACCATTGTCAACCTACAGTCGTTTCTGCCCGACTTCACAGTACTCTGGGACAGCAGCGACCTGTATGCTGCTATGTTTCGTAACTGCAATAGGAACGTAGACAATGGCTCCTTTGATACTGGTACTATATTTTTTTTTTTTTTTTGTTATCTTGTTGGGTTTGTTAGTCTGTTCTTTCTGATTTATGCATTTTAGGGTACCCGTGCCAGCGTTGCTATGCACTCATTTTGACCTTTCACAATCACAAAACATGTAAAATTCAAATTTTGGAAGCACCTCGTTGTGATTAAAAATCGATTCAGATAACTATATTATTTTTTCCATAAAAAAATCCATTTTTGTTCAAAATGCGTTTTTTTTTTCTCACAAACCTTAAGAATTAAAATACCTTTAATTTAAAAGTGGTTTGAATAAAATCTGAATACGCATTGTCAACTACTGAATTTACTCACTATTTTTGAGGCTACTTTTTTATATAAATGGATATATAATAAATAAGAGAAGCATCAAATTTATTAAATAATTTTATTTAACAAAGCTTAAAAAAACTCAAGTACTTTTTAAGAAAATAAAGCACTATGAAGGTTGAAATTAGAGCAATTTGCTCTTGCTTGATTGTAGGTGTATCATCCTAACTTCAGATTTCAAAAACTTCCAGACGTTTTTGATAGTCTCAGGTGAATTTCCTGGCCATTCGAGAATATCCACTTTTATTTAACTAAAATTGCTGTAGTCCTCCATCATGCATAAAAATAGGCTTTTCTCGTTGCATTTTTTCATTTAAGCGAACTGCTAGGTTTTCAAAATTGTAATTTATAATAATATTAATATCAAAAAAGTAAATTTGCAGCATGGATCTAAAAATATGGCAAGGCACAGTAGCATCTTGAAATATGCAAAGATATGCCCAATTACCTGCGAAGACAGTGCTTTATAAATCGTCAGACTATTAGCAATTAACTTTTAAAAATATTCATTATTTTTAAATTTTCAAAAAAAAAAAAACTCCTAAAATCTTTATGATAAAAACAAATTTAATAAAAATCAATTTAAATTGAATATAGTTCCTTCAATCGATTTAATAAGAATTGTACTTTCTTACTTTTCTTACTTCTCCTGCTATTATTTTACACTGACATAAAGTTGCACCTAAACTGCTGGAACATAAGATTATCGAGAATCTTTTGATAAGAAAATAACAAGTTGTTTGGCAGACATTTCTTTAAACCAAATTTAAAACCAAAAGTAATCTGTTAATATTTTTAAAATGTTCCAAAATGCTGGTGAAACTCTCAAGATACTTTTGAAAAGAAAATAATTAGCATTCTGGCCAAACGAATTTGAGCCCAAAACTTACTAACAGCTCAGTTGACTTAATCCCAATCAAAAGCAATGTGTAGTTTTGTCAGCAGTATTAAAAGGTTTGGACAACTACTATTATCAAATATATTTTAATCAAGGCATTTTTGAAAAGAAATTTACATTTCTGGCTCTCACCTGATTAAATTTGATTTTTGGATATTTGCTCTATGGGCAGCAACCACTGTGCAATGCCAACAACCACAACAAATACACACACACACACATATATATAGTACACAGATCAGGCAGCTCTACAACAACAGCAACAAATGTATACACAAACGTCAAAAAAGTCAACTGCGCCGCTGCCATTTGATAAGAGGCCACAAGTGTAAATATAGACGACGACCAACAACAACAACAACTGTCAAGTCGCTGACGTCGCGACGTCGACGTTGACGCCAACAACGTGCACGACCGTTGACTGCGGGAGTCAAACAGCCGCGCTCTCATTTATCTGCGTGTATGTTTGCGCAGAGTGTTTATTGAGAGCGCGCAATATTACAGCGTATGCGTGTGTGTGTGTGTACACTCTCTTACGCTCTTCTGCCGCTGTTGTCAACGTAATACGCGGCGTATGCGCAATGCTGCATTGATTGATATTGCTTGACTTTGCCTTTGGCATTGCCCTTTTTTACTTTTATACTTTTTTCTCTGCAAAAGGGTGTTTTTTTTCAAAAGTTTTTCAACTGATGGGAGATAACTAATTGTTATGCATGGGAATCATTTGATATAGTATTTAATGGCAAAAATATTTAATTTTTTTGCATGCAGTTTACTCAATCTATTACGAGCATTGAATATTATATGTCAGAACTTTACTTTGGTTAACCTCAAAGACCTGAGCTAGAGAGAATTATTAAGCCCTTGACGGTCATGTATAGTGAGATGATAGCTAAGATTTCTGCATCGGCGCTATTAAATATTTTTGCAACATCAGCTATTAAAAATTAAAATATTAAGATATTTTTGTAGAAATTTGAAAGGCTTCAGTTAGGTAATGCAGTGTAAATTTTTATGCGTAAAACTTGACCACTTAGTCAGCGATAAAGCTGTTTGTCATAAATGCATTGATAGTGCATATAAGAAATATTTTCAAGCTAGCTCTATTACTAAAGATGTGACTCATTAAGCGATCAAAGTATGCAAAACTAAGTCTTTATGGCATATAAATTCTGTTTGTCTTATAAACCAACAAAGAAAAACCATATTTCACTCTGGTAAAGCTTGTGCAGTTGAACTTCCCTAGCACGAGCTTCTCTATAATTAATTTTTGCATATTTCAAATTTTTTCGAAGTACACCGCTTACTTAATGTTCTTATAACCAATTTGTGTGTAACAAATTTATCATAGGGCCTATAGGCCTACACGCAGTTCAAAAATTTGGCACGGAATGACAAAACTTCATATAAAAAAATAAATCCCAAACGGGATATCCCAAAAGGGATTTTTTTTTTTATATGAAGTTTTGTCATTCCGCGCGAAATTTTTCGAACTGCCTATACCCCTTAACGAACAAAAATTCTGCAGCCGTCTTCAGTTCTATATAGTCAAAAATGAAAAAAAAATCAAAATGTATTTCTTTAAATTTAATTTTACTTTATTTCAAAAAGTTCAAACTTTGGAGCTTAGGAGATTCCCTGTAGTGGAATCCACACTTGAGTTAACATAACCTACTAGCAAAAGATCTGTCCCTGAGCCTAATAAGTAGAGCAGCAGTCAGTATTTATATCCAGCTCTTTCTCCATTAATGTTACTTTTAGATACCGAGGAGCTGCTTGGACTGTCTAAGGTCAGACACGTATATGCAGTCTTCAGTTCGTCTGGATCCCACGTCCTCCATAGTAGTACAATACTATTTTTTGCCATATGAACCAGGAACCTTTCTTTAGCTCGATATCATCATACAAACAAAGAAGAGTAAAACTGGGATAACTATATTTGTTGAAACAACTATAGTTATAGATATCGATATAGGCACTAAGATCCCTATTAAAACGCTACAAAACATTGTAATTTAAAAAAGAACAGCACTACCCATTTCATTGAATAAAAAGTGTCAGAAGAGATAATTGCCATAATTTATGCAACATAAATGGCCAATAATGATAAATAACAACAACAGAGACACAAAGAATAAAGACCCGAATAAAATGGCGCGTGCATACAAACATTTTTTTTTTTACAACTTAATATTTGCATAATAACAGCGCGTGACAACAACAACAATGAGTCAGAAAAAAAACATAATGGGCCAGAATTAAGTGCAGCAAAAGTAAATGCAAGTACATATAAAAATCACACCTACATACCATATACACACACAATCGAAGCAATTCAATTGAAGCAATGCAAAAATGAAAAAAAGAGAAAAATGTCTACGAAAAAAAAAAACCTCAAACTGGCAATAAATTGCAGTATCCAAAACGCACCTACAACTTGACTGCAATGACATATTGATGGATTGACAAATTGCGCACGACATGACGACAATACATACATATAAACATACCAATGCTATATACCTACAAGTATAGTATATATATGTATTTTGTATACTTTTGTGACAAATTTATGACTACATTTTGTCTTTCTACTGGGCGCTGCCAGCGTCCAGAAGCGGCATGCGCACACAGCTTAAGCTCATTATTATCAAGATGATGATGATAATCAACAATGCTAATGCTTATGTTGAAGATAATAATGCTGCTGTTAAAGATGATGATGTTGCTGCTGAAGATGATGACAACAACGACAATGAAGATGACGATGACGATGATGTGGCGCACGTGAAGACGCGCCAAAAGTTTATGACTCTAGCCAAGGTAATAATTTGCCAACAATTTCTCGCCAAAAACTTCATGTTGTTGATGTCTGCCACACAAAGGCGGAGGCTGTTGATGATAATGATGATGGCCATATCATAATAATGATGATAATTTGCATTTTAAATGCGCGGCGACAACTGCCAAGTTGCAACCAAGCGTTGTCTTTTGCCTGCCTGCGCTGCCACATCAACGGTGCCATCTCTCCACATTTGAATATCTATGCAAGATTTTGGCATAAAGTACTCCACCACATAGAGTCACCACCATATTTGGCCAAGACCAAAGATTGCCGTTTCTCGCGCAGTCTTCTATGGTCCATACAAATTTGTCACACGAAATTGGTGTTTGTGACAAATAGAGAAGGGTACCCAGAGCGAACTCTCTTTTAAGCCAAACCACATATTTAAGGCGACAAGTGATTGAACTATTACACTGCACTCTATATGGCCATGAATATTTTGGCTGTCTCGAGTACAGTTAGACGTGCGATAGAGCAGCATAGCTGTCAAATCTCACTTGACGCAAGTTGGCATACGTTTAGGCAAAACAGTTTAAAAAACTCAGATAGTAATCATATCTTTACGTATAGCTGATAAAGTGTCTGGAACCTTAAAACCTTTTAAGTGCTTAATTGACACGAAAAAACAAAAAGCACAGAACAAACTTTAAGCACGAACTGATAAAGTGTATTGGAAAGATTGATTGTATGAACTTTTCATAATATTAATCTTATGATTCAGATTTTTCTGGTTTTTATAGCTACTTGAGAATTATTATGAACAATCTTTGCATAAAGTTTATCATTAAAGTTTCACTACAAGGGAAATTATATAATACAATTATATACAGTAAATAAAAGATGCAAATGGTGAAATATAATATATGAATAAAGAGCCATTTTGCCATAAAGCTTATGGTCATTTAGGTAACTTAAGAACCCGTCTATCTTCTGAATATATATGTACCATTTATTTAACAGACGATGAATATAAATTAGTTTGTGCATAACTATTTAAGAAAAGAATAAACATATTATAGTTTAATACGTCTCAAAGCGTGATATTGCAGTAGTGGGGATTTAGTTTTTTTAACTTAGTTTTTTATATAAATTATTTTGATCTCATAGTGCCGTAATAAATTTTACTGAGCTGCTTTATATGTGTCTCAAAAGCGCTTTTTATGCCCTTTCATTTGATACCCAACACAGCATTATTAAAAATTTTTTTTATTTTTTATTTATTCAGTCTATACCCTCTAGTGGGCGCCATATTCATTTTAATGTGACGTCACATAGCCTATAACCAGCGGACCATCAAGACGCTTCTAACGATATCTCTTTTGTCAAATTATGATTAGCGCCTTAGAAGATTCGAGGGAACAGATAAACATATGCATGCATACATACAGAACAAAACACATAACACTCCAGCGTTATCGTATAAAGTCAGCTTACGTAATTTATTATAATGGATAGAATCATTCATAAAATATTGTTTTAATTATAAGTTCTATTATGTTCTATTTATTTTAAATGTTAGAATCTCTCGTATTGTATTAAGGCATTAAAGAGCATAAAGTGGAATTGAATATAGCATAGAAGCTATTTCCTGAAGCTAATAACAATGCCTTAAGCTAAGCCTTGAAGTTAAAATGGCAAAATGAAGTTTATGTTTGCATCTGGAGACGGTCTAAGCCACGAAATGTTATTTATAAACCTTATATAAAGAGAGCGCAGAGCCAAAAACTCTTAGCTGCTTCAAAAAAGGATATATAGTGAAAGAGATAAAGAGTAAGTCACAAATATCCAAGCCTTATGAAATGATTAAAAAAGTAAGCCGGAAACGAAGCGTTCTAGTTTTCTACAACATTCCTAATAGTCTAAAAAATGCAAAAAAAAGTGGATTTGAATGCCTCAAAATTATATTATACCTTTCTTCTAGTTAGAAGCGTCAAATTTATTGACCAAGTCTAATTAGCTTTTTCATGTGATACTTAAGCAAAAATGCTTAAACATCAGCTATAAAGATGAAAGTAAAAATATAGTATTTTTTATACGCTTCACTTCCATAGCGAATTTCCAAACCATTTGTACTCAAATGCTTGTCACAAATTTCACAGGATAAATAAAAGCCTTTTACTACTGCTAATGAAAACAGACGGGTTTTATGAGCCTTTCAAGCGAATAAAATATACCTTTCGTCAAACATTCTCCATCAAAACATAAATGTAAAAAAAGTCGGAAAGCTGTCCGACAGCGGCATGCACTATACAAATCATTACGTAGATTGGATTGTACATTCATTTAAAAAAATTTCAACATTTTTTTGTTTATTAGGCTCACATACAAGTTTTGGTAGCTCTAGCTTTTACAATATTTTTAAAATTTTTAGCTGATTTTTAATAAGTTTAGAGTAGGCAAGCTCAAAATTAGACCTTTGTCAAATTTCAGCTTGGTGGCATATGTAGTGTATACCGAAGCTGCGAAGTTATGCTATAGAGGAAAGGTGCAAGATATTGATAAAAATCGATAACTTTCACCTGCGACCATAAAATGCGCATCTTTATCTCAAATTTTGTGCCTCTAGCTTCTATCAACTCTGAGATATAGGTGTTCATCCAATTTATTGGTGCTACTTCCGCCTGCTGCTGCCTGTTACTTAGTTTACTACAATCTAGTCTACCCTTTAATGCTTATAGAGTATCAAAATCATAAAAAAAAAACATTTTCAATTGTAAATTTTCGAATGTTATTACACGTCTAGTTACAGTTGTTAAAAAACAATATAGCAATAGTTACCAACTATGGGTGCTCATTATCTAAGGTAAAACTCATTGAAAGCCACTTGGTGGAAAACTAAACAAGTCATGAGCTAATTGAGACATCAGGCGCCCCAATGCAACGAAAAAAAAAAAAAAACGCCTTACAGAAGACATAAAAACAAAAGCAGAAACAACAACCGAAAAAAAAAACACATGCAACATGGGGCAAGGTAAAGTGTAAATTGCACATAAAGCGCATAATGAAGAACTTGGCTGGTGGGTTGGTTTCAGTAGAGTTCTTGAAAAGGAGAAACCAGCGTCGTAATATGCTCCACGCCCAGCATAAAATCAGCTACAATTTAATGGCGATTTTACTGCGTGTGTGCTTGCTGCATTGCCTGATAATGAAGATTAGACCAGGCGCAAGTTTTCTTGGTGGTTGCAGCTAGCAACTACTTGCAACCCAAACGATTTCAACCCATTCACTCGGCTGCTGTTAATTTTTTGTCATTTGGTGGAATGGCTGGCGCAGGACCCGTTCTGAACAGGAAGTCCAAGTCGCAGCGCGAGACTTGTTTAATGGCAGCTGCGGCTAATTTGAGTGTGGCACGTAAAGAGGCACCAAGGCCTGAAGAAGTTGTCAAAGTACATACAACTCTGACTTCAGATGCAGATACACAGATACAGTTGCCACAGCTTCAACTTTTAACGGCCGCAAGCGGTGGCTCTTAAATCGGCAGCAACCTGCAACCTGACAGGCCCAGTGAAGAGTTCATTAGACGGCCACAGGCACATAAAATACAAACGTGGCCAAGAACAGCAGAGACGAGCGCCAGAGTTGCGATTTAGTTTTGGTGATGCTATGTTTACACTGCATCAATGACTGTGACACTGTGACCAAGTATTGTCATAAGCGAAAAGTGTTTGCCAGGCCGGCAAATAAAGTTGCAAATTAATACTTTTGGCAAAGTAGTGGACTCAGTAGGCAGTCCTGTCCCACGCTCCAAAATATCTTAATGCACTGTCTTGATTTTAATGCACATTTAATTTCAATGTGAATCAAATTTCCGCCCAAATTTTATTTTTATTATATTACTTGCGCCCATAAAAACTTACAAAATGTCGAAACCTTTTTTTCCCGGATCCCTTCTTTTGTTAAGTTTAGGAACATGGTGAAGAGCGCAATATCGCTAAATGGAATTCAAGGACTCAAAAAAAAAAAATCGTTTGCTACCCTTGCTCTTCTAATAAATATTTTAAAATATAAGATTTTTTTGCACCCCACTCCATACCATTTTTGTCTATTACCAACGTTCGATAAAAGAATATCTAGAAGTTCGTGTCTTAGAAGAAAGTCTTTTTGCGAAGCATTTTATTCGATACTCCTCTCACTTAGGAGACATTTTATGACACCAAAGAAAAGTCCTTAGTTTCCTAGACATTTTGCAACTATGACAAAGCTTCGCCATATTTTGTCAAACTCAGCCGCTGTTTATATTGAAATTGTATTACTCCGTGATGCAGTGTAAACATAGCATAACCCAAAGTCATGTGTCAGAAATTCAATTTCAAAAAAAGTGTATGGGATGTAAATTTTTAACACACAAAAAAAAAAAAGCAAATACAAAAACCCATACCAACGAAATTGACAGTCGAACATTGAACTTTAAGGTTGCGGGTGTGTAGACCCTGTCTCTTCCTCTCTCAATATATACTTTGAGGGCTTATATGGCATGTACATATGTAGTATATAGCATGTATTGGGCGCGTACGTGATCGCATAATGAATAACTTTCAAATTGAATAATCAAACAAAAAGCAAAGACCGAGAAGATTTTACACACGAACCAGCCCCAATCGATAAATGTAAAGTGTAGTTGTTGTTGTTGTTGGTGTCATAAAGCCATGCAGAAGGCCAAAACATAAAAAACATGGCTATAAGAAGAATGGTAGCCCCAAACCAAAAAGGTAGTAAGACCCACGCGCATGCGCAGCTTAAGGGTCACGCGCAATGCCAAGCCTGTGTGTGATAAGTGTGATAAAGATAGCCAAAGAACGTGCGAGCGAGAGAGCTAGTACGCAAGAGACTTGGCTTAAAACGAAGCGCTAAGAAAACAAACGAACAAATTCTTGACGAAGATTGACAAGCTTTTGCAGGGATCGTAAAAAGGCCTCACCTTAGAAGTAGCTGGAAGCAACAAAAAATAACTACAACAAAAATGTTAATAAGCTGCAAAGAGCATACATAAGCCGAGTGAGCGGGTGAGAGAGAGAGAGAGAGTATAGAGGCATGCACACTTTATCCACATTTGGGGCTGCCACTTGCTTAGGTAACATTGGTTTGCATTTTAATACACTTTTTGAGGTCAAGTATGCACACTTTGCGTAGAGATATGTAACAAGTGGATAAAAACGGAAAGAAGAAGAAAAATCAAAATCTTAACACAATTCCAAAAACTTTTAATGAGTTAGTCCCAGGGAGTAAGCAGATTAATTTTAGCCTATGAAAGGCGAAAGAGACTCTAAAAAGAATATGGAAGATTCTTTTAAAACTCGATTGGGTTTTGCGAAAAAAAAATTTAATTCTTTGTAAGAATTTCATAAAGGAAATTAAAATTTTGTACGAAAATCTAGTTTTTTTTTCGACTTATTTGAATAAAATATTTTTTAAAATTTGGCAAAATTTATTAAAGGTATAAACAATGGTCCCAGTTCTAAAGGATTCAGATTTGTTTTATTTGAAAAGTTTAACTTTAGCTTTCTAGAAAGTTTAATTTCCAAACATTTAGCATTTGCCTAATAATTAAATATTTTAACAAGCACAATTTTAAAAAAGTTTTTAAACAAGGCGCCTTATTTTTAAAAGAATAAATTCTAAGATAATTTATTCTACAAAGATATGTTTATGTCTTTAAAAGATATTTTACTTTATAAAAGACCTAAATTTTTTAAATTATATTTTTATACAAGTTTTACTGATGTTTTTCGAAAAATATGCATATTAAATAATTGTTGTCGAAACAATTAAAAAAAATTTTTTTTTTTTTATTTAAAACAAAAAAAAATTAAAAATAAATTTCGATTTATTTTTAAATTACAATATTGCTGAACAAAATCGATTTAATTCATACTTACACCAAATAAGAAAGGGAACACACATGTTTAAAAAATAAATGATTACGGGAAACATACCTGAAAAAAAAAAAATTGTTTATTAATTTTTAAGAAAATTTTATTTTCATTTCTTAAGAAAATTTTATATTAACTTTTAAGGATATTTTAAAATAATTAAAAAAATTTCATCTTAATTTTTTAAAAAACTTTCATCTTAATTTTTAAGAAAATGTTATTTTAATTTTTAAGAAAATTTTATCTTAATTTTAATGAAATTTTATCTTCCTTTTTAAAAAATTTAACATTTATTTTTAAGAAAATCTTATATTTAGTTTTAGGAAAATCTTATATTAATTCTTAAGAAAATTTTATGTTAATTTTTAAGAACATTTTTGTGTTAATTTTAAAAAGTTTTGAAAAAAAATGTGTTACCAGCCTTGTTGGTAACTAGAGTCCAGTCTTAGACTAAAGAAAAATGGTTCTAAAATTTAAAAATAGGTTTGTTAAATTAAGCCGTAAAAAAAATTTAAATTTTCAAAACATCTTTCTTTGGTGATTTTGAACTTTTAAAAAATCGTTGGAGTCAGGTTTTTTATTCTAGAGAGTCTTTATAAGTTAATTTAAGTGCTTAAAACTATTGGTATGTATTATTAAAAAAAAGTTTTTGAGAATAATCCAACTCTGCAAAACTTTGTGCGAATTAAAAATTATATTTTGGAGTAATCAATCGATCCAAATTAACACAATACCATTTCAAAATCTGTACTTCTTAAAATCCCTTAAATAAAATTTTCTTAAAACCCTTAAAGTAAACTTTTCCATTTTCTTTCATATAGCCAAAAACCCTGCGATCAATAATTTTTTATAAGGATCTTGATCATCTTGGCAGATGAGTAATCTATCGATCCAAAGTAACACAATACCATTTCAAAATCTTTAAAATTTGTTTAAAAAATTATAATACTTTGTTTTAAATAACATTTTTTATAAGGATCTTCGATTTGAAATCATCACAAGCACCGCGGACTTCATTTTTTAAAAGCATCTAGACCTGCAGGTAATGCATCTTAGATCATTCAAATAACAATTTCCACATCTAAATTTAAGTAGCACCATAGAGCACCCATACTTCGGTTCTTTCACCTTTAGCTCTTTTCCTCTCGTTGCCTTTTTGCGCTTCTTGCCAATAATCATCAATATTTTGCTCACGTTGCGACATTTTGTCAATATCTGCGCCATGTTTTGTCGCCCCTGCCACCCGTTTACACTCTCTATATCTTCTATATAGCATATATATGTTTGTATATGTGTAGTGTGTATATAATATTGACCGGGCGTCGTTCAATGATTTTTTAATTGAATTCTAAAAGCGTTGTCAGTCTTTCTCATACTCATTATTATTGTTGTAGTTGTTGTTGTTCCCTGCTACGCATTGGCATCTATATGAAATACCAACCAAAACGTAACTGCATGGAAAAAAAGACCTTCTGGCATGCATGCGTTTTAATTTGTTGTGATTTTTTACTTCAAACTCTTTTTAGTACTTCTTTTTTTTACACTATAAAAGTTACAGTCAAGTTGTGTATATACAAGACCAACTTAATGGACACTTAGTTATTTAATGTTATTATACCCTTTGCTCAAAGTGTAACAGGGTATATTTAGTTTAGCAGGAAAAATTTCGCATACAATTAGTAAAGGGGATTTTTCCTTACACATTTTTTTTAAGAGCCTATATATACTACCAAAATAGTCAGATATACTATAAAACATCAATCAAAAGTACGCTTATGAGTCCCGATCCTTTGTTTATTACTTTATATGCATTATCTTTTAATATTTTCGTTTTCCGATATGGAATTTTGCAGTTTACGTTTACGTTGTGTGCGATCCAGCGATTAGTCTTCTTTATCCTAAAGACACTTCCATCCCATCTTCACTTTAATTCGATCTACAAGCCACTGTTTTAATTACATTGACATCAGACAAGAACTTCGGGCCCAGAGGTCTGAGTATATTTACTACAGGCTTTTGCAATCGCTGAACCCAAATCCAAGATCCAGTAGACAGGGTTCTGACATACCTAACCTCAAAAAACTGCACACAAATCTTTTCCGAGTCGGGGTGTCCAATTAAGTTCATAACATGTTCTTGGGATCGCTGAATCAGCTTTCAAAGTTTAAAAAACTATCCGTCCTTTTGACATAACTTTCGAAATACCGTGATTTATAGAGTTTTTTAATTATTTTTATTTATTTTTGAAAAAAAAATTGGATTGCTGGAACGATAATTTTTCCAATAAGTCCTTAAAATTAACTCTACTATCAAATCGCAAGCCGAAACTCATTCCAAAATACTTTTGCGGTTGTAATGATAATATTTCGGATTATTAGATAAATTTTCGAATAAAACTATAAACCTACCTCTTCTATCCAATCGAAACTTACGGCTAGGTTGTAAGGACAATTTTTCGAAAAAACCCATAAAATTACCCCAGTATCTGTCCAAAATAATTACCTCGGAATAGCCATAATTTTTCGATTAAATCCCTAAATGACCTCTACTATCAAATCGTTAAACCACAAATTTTTCAAAAATACTCGCAATATTTTTTTTTTTTTATTTAGAAAGCATCCATAATATATTTCTATTACCGAAACGTTAGCAGAAAACATCCATAAAATTACCTTTATTATTGACAATAGAAAATTTTTCGAATAAATCCATAAAATGACCTCCACTGGTAGTAGAGTAGTAATCGTAAATCCCAAAAGTTTTCAAAAAGGTAAGGATCATTTTCGTAATTTATCCAAGTTATTAGTTATTTTTGTCGCTTTATTGAAGAATTCTTTTTTTTAAGAGATTTTTAAATAAAACTTCTTTCTTTTAAAAGCGAGTACGGCTCACAGTCTGGTTCCATATAACAATATATATCGGATATCAGTATGTATTTAATTAAAACCGATTTGAGTAAAAACAAAATGTGTCCATGTGGTCTAAAATATAAGCATCATCAACACTGTTTTCAATTTTTACCTCGAAATTTAAAACTTGTTAGAATCAACAACTCAATGACGACTCCCTAAGAATTCGTCAAAAATTTTCGTACTTTTATAGAGTACACTCTAGTTAGGACGCCCCAGCTTTAGTCCGTCCACTTGTTGTTGTTCTTTTTTTTTTTTTATTATTGTTTTGAATATTTTTCGCGCGCTCTTGGACTTGACAATTACACGGCTTTTTGTAGCGTTTCAATGACGTTCGTTCAAATTTGTTATAGTCGGTACGAGCACATAAAAAAACTTTATGTACACATCATGGCTAAAACCAACACTCACACATACATACACACACACACACCTCAACTAGACAATGTTTCGATTTGGCTTTATAGGCGCCTAGCAGCACAGTTCAGTTCAAGTTCAATTGTTAATGTAAACCCAACTCGAATCACTTAAAAACCAACGTAATTAAGGTTTTTGCTGTTTTTAATTGAAGAACACAATTTTTTTTTGAAATTTATTGTAGTTTTTATTTATTGGTGTTTAATTATACTATATGATTTTTAATTTCTGGTTTTAGGCAAAACGTAGGTGGAGATTTAAACGTGTAGTGATTTAGGCTAGAATGATTTGTGAAAAAGTTCATGTTTTAACTGAACGAACTAATGAATGAGGAGGTGAATTTTTCAACTAAGGCATACTGATCTCACAGAAAATATTATATATGCAAATGATATTTTAGTTTGGATTTCATCATGTAAAGACCTAGGCCGCCGGTATCACCTGACGCACCTGAAAAATGAAGTCTTTAAGTTGTTTGAAAAAAGGCTATCTAAAAATATAAACTACTTTTTCTAAGACCTATTAGGGGATGTTAGTCGATTGCAATACAATAATTGTTTGCACTTTACTTAACTCAACATTAACCCAAAAATTAATGATTGAAGACGCTTCCGAAGATTTATAATAGAACACCAAAGAGTTAGTTTGAGATACATGCAGCGTGTTTTTCACAGAGGTTCACAACTTTGAGTTGGCAACACTGCTTTATCTGACAACCCATTTAACAGCTGATAGTTGTTTTTTGTTGAGTTTGGTTTGACATTTCATTATGGATAAATAATGATGGTTGCGTTCTCCGATGAAGCCCATTTTTGGTTGAATGGGTATGTAAATAAGCAGAATTGTCGCATTTAGAGTGAGGAGGAGCTTTACATCCTTAGAAAAACACTGTCACTTTTCTACGTCGATAAACCAGGGACAATTGAACACCTGGAAATCAACATTCAAAGAGTTATTGGCGAAATACGGCCGCAAATGCTGCCTTGTACGCGGGAGCCGTGGCGGCTACATGGCCGAAATCATATTTAAACATTAATGCCATAAAATTTGTTATCTAATAAAGCCCGTTTCATTGATATTAAAAAAATATATGTATTTCTATTTTATTATGAATTAAACTTGTGTAACTCTAAAAATAGCACCCATTATATGGAAATAAATAAGTATTTGTTAAACTGCGCGGAAGTTCTTATGATTATTTTGTATCTTTTGTGTATATATCCAATATTATCCAGTGGCGGATCCATAGGGGATTTTCGGATCCGTACCCCTCCCATGAACCCACTAAAACCAACTCCTGGATCCGCACCTGATATTATCGTAACCTAAGTTCAATTTGTCCAATATTTGCTTAAGCATTTAAACAAATCGAAAATCGATAACGATAACAATGTAAGCTCTACTAGCTTGACTTTCTGAGTCAATTTAAAGCTTTCAGTGCTTTTCAGATTATAAATTTTAAGGAGCTCATCGTTATTTAAGATTTTTAACGGTAGGTTTTTTAAATAGTTTGGATAGTTACTAGTGGAGCTGGCGAAAAAAATTTACTCAAAAATAGTTTTGTTTCAGGTTATTTCTAGGAATATTTACTTTTGGTCACAAAATCAGGTACAAAACAATGTTGACTATGCGAAATCGAATTGATATTTAGAAATTTCCACACAAAATTGTACCTTGACGTATATTTTGTCTAACTCAATCTTTTATATGCGGTTAAGTTTTTTTGTTATTTTTTAGGTCTTGGATGGTCGCATACACTTTGCCTTACAGTCCAGATTATATGGGAAACATTAGCTATTTAAACTTAACCTATAGGCTTTATCTTTGACTTAGGGTTAGTAATGCAACAATGGCAAGCACTGAAGATTCAGATGATATGGATTGGTTTGGGAGGATTCTCCAAAGTAGATCTTTAAAATTCACATTGGTTTTATGATACATTTTTTTGTCAGATGTTTAATGACTCTCAAATCTTCACGCTGTTTCACGAGAGAGCATTTATATATCAAGAGCAAGAGATAGCTAGAAAAATTAACTCTTGCAACAGACCTGAACACGGTGTTTGCTCTTTCTAACCCAATCTTCGAATTGGTAGAAAGTTCGTCATCTTATTCTATATTTTTTTAAATAGTTCAACACAAGTTTTAGTGCCTTATATCAGTGTAATTTAGCAATATAAATCGATAAAAAAGAACCTAATCTACATTTATAATAGCTAGAACGAATAATCTTTCCTATTAACCATTAACTCTTTCAAGTTCACAGCTGAAAGAAAACTATTCATCTTGAAATTGGCCTAAAATTTGAGCTGTTTTTTTTTTCATAGATAACCCAAAATTCAGGCTTTCTTCTCAAGCTGCTTAAACACCTACAACTATTTTATGCCTTTTTTTTTTTCGTTCGTTAAGTAACCCATAAGCCTATCTGACCTTAATGATACTGGTAGTTTGCAAAAAGCAGCACTTTGCTTTTGTACAACTGAACAAAAACAGAAAAATCTCAAGTTCTTAAAAACTTGCTGAAAGAATGTTTCCCATAACAATAAAATGTGCCTCAAAAAAAAAAAAAAAGAGGTACAAAAGTCAAAGTAAGACTTTGACGAAGTCAACGACAAGACATTATCGATGTGGCTCAGTTGATGAATAAGTGTCCGGCACAAAGGCGCGGGTGTGACAACAACAACAACTACAATGAGTGTGTACAACAACAACAAGCGACATTTGGGTGACAAAGGCAGAGTGAGTACATTGAGTACACTGAATACACTAAGTAAATGACAGGGCAGCCAATAAGCAGAAAAGTAGGAAATATGCCAAAGGCAACAAAGCTGTATGAGTGTGTATCTGTGTTTTTGTATCTGCATCTGTGTGTGTGTGTGTGTGTTTTAACGTATGTGTTTATTTGCTTTGCTGCTTTGGCCGCGTATAATTTACACGTTTTGCTCATTTATGATTCTAGGGAGCAAACCGATGACCACGACGCAGACGTGGCAGACATCGACAGACGACTGCCACTTGGCCTGGCCTTATAAACGCGTAAAGTAAAACAAAACTGAAATAAAACAAACGAATTAAAATTACGCGACGCGGCGTCAGGAGCTCCAAACAGATACTTTTGTATCTCCGCAGTGTAGTTGGTGTACGGCGAGAGACAAACTGAAGCTGAAAAAAAGATTCCAACAAGTGGCATAATTGCGCCCTCCGGCGGCTACCGTATGGCGGACATTGATATGGCGCAGGCGCAGCAGACGAAGCAGCCGAAGAGGCCGCAATGAAATTGAGTTGAGACGGCACAAAAAAAAAAATAAAGATACAACAAAAAAATGCTAAATCATAACTACTACAACAAATAATAAATAAGTGCAAGCAAAGACTGCGATTTGCCTGCTCAGTTGTTGCAACAGCAACAACAAGAACAACAGCAACAACAAAAACTTGCAACAAATACTTAAAACAACAACAAGTGTGCGTGTCTCAAGTCGTTTGGGGCGCGTTGAGTGCAAAGTTGAGCAGACATAATGAACGATGCGACTGCGCAGTCGCTGCACGACATCAGCATTAAAAAAAAAAACAACAAAAAACCAAGCCAGAAAGCAAACTAAACTGTTTGGGGGCGCCCCCAAAGTTGAGATACTCTATGTGGAAGCAGAAGAAGAAGCTTGAGCGATTATTATTGCAGCAGAATTTTGTTGGGTAGGTGGGCTTTATGTAATACAAGGAACGTTTTTTACAATAGACAGATGTTCTTGCTCAGACTCATTTCGATTTCTACGGATGTACTGGACATCTGTGCCACAACGGAATGTGAACTTTTGGATTTTTGCAATGTCCTATTAATCGACGCAATGAGTTTCAATTAATTTGATTTTCGCAATTGAAAAACAAAAAAAACAAATCTTCTAAAAGGGTGTTATAAAGAGAAACACACTCGAGATGGCGAAAAACATCAAATGTTGACCAACACACCAAGAAAACTCAAGATTTCGAGCTATCAGATGTAGTGCTGGAGAAAACATCGATGATCGAAGTTTAAAATGTCTATATATCGATGTTGGCCAACAGAGATGTTTCTCCAGAACTTCTGCACTCATCAAATGGGCGTTTAGTAGTGTTGGAGAAACATCTCTGTTGGTCAACATCGATATAAAGATATTTTAATGTTTTCTCCAGCACTAATCAGATGTATTAACGCTTGATGATTGACGAATAGAGACACTGTTCCTAAGCATCACCAAGGACGCCGTTTCTACTCAACTAAGCTGAGCTTAGATTAAACCAAATTCGCTTAGTTAAGGTCCGATCTGGGATGTTGGATAATATTATGTAGGGGAGTCTGCGAACCTAAATGAAATTGAATAAAGTTCTTTGCAGTTTCATCTTTAAAAGAAATTAAGGGTCCACCCTAAGATTAAAACATAAGTTCTAATAGTCCCTAATTGAGAAACATTTTTGTTTCGTAAGAGATATTTTGTTCAGCTAAAATGTGATATCTTTAAAAGATGATCATCAAGCATTTATTTTCCTATACTATTCTAGTAAATTATATATAATAGGATTGATACAGTTTATCTTCCATGTATAAGAAATAGATAATTTATTCTTCTTTGATTTAAGAACTACATACGATGATGCTTAAGCTTTTATTTAATGTTTATCTTCGATGTACAAGTACATACATTGGCTCTGAGAGTAAAAGATGATTTGTTCATCTTTGATTAACAAGATCTTTAAAAGAAGATGATAAAGCTTTCGTTTTCCCTATACTATGCTAATCAAATAATATATAATAGAATTAATAGAGTTTATCTTCCATGTACGAAAAATAAATGATATGTTTACTTTGATGTAAGATCTACATAAGGAGATGCTTAAGCTTGTACTCTCGTTTACTATTCTTGTAACAATATATGATAATTTATTTAAAATAAGAGGAATACAAAATGTTTACCTTTGCTCCTGACAGAAATAGATGATTTATATATTTTATTTCTGCATAAGATAATGCTTAAGCATTTACTTTCCCTTACTGTTCTAAGAGATGTAGATGGTAAATTAATCTATTTCTTTAGACAGATCTATGAAAGTAAAAGATGATTTTTTTTTTTTCATCTGCTACGAACATCTCAAATTGCTACTCAACTAAGAAAAGCAGACGATGAATTTGTCAGGCATCTAAGACCCACAAAGATGATGCTTGAGCTTAAGAAAAGCAGATGATAATTTTATCTACAATGTAAAAATAACAGAAGATAATGATGAAACTTTAAGGTATCTTCAGGTTAGGTTAGATAAACAGCTCAGCACAAGGCCGAGATCACCCGGAGACCTTCAGGCCCAGTGTGATGGCCGTTGCTTTTTTTTGAGCTATACATGATAATCTTATCTTTGATCTATAAACAAAGTATATACATTAACTTTTTTAGGAGTATCAGATGATGTCTATTTTCAATAAAGCTATGCATAAGCGCAAATTGCTTAAAGCTCTTCTCTGTTAATCTAAAATAAACAGATGATAAGCTTATCTACAATCAGAGATCGACATACGCTGACATTATAGGTAATAATTTCCTTAACTTATCTGGGAGCAATAGATGATAATCTTATATTTGATTTTGCTCTAACATTTTCGGGAGTTATAGTTGAGGTTTTATATTGCCTTTACTTTCAATTATTCATCTTAAAGAAAGAGATGATAAGTTTATCTAAAATCAGATATCTGCATATATTAGAAATCTTTCCGTTACTTATTTGAGAGCTATAGATGATGGTCTTATATTTGGTCGATATGAATCCATTGATGATGTTCATCTTACATCTTCTATGTACAAGCGCAGTTTGCCTTAACTCTCCTTCTCTCATCTTAGACAAACAGATGATAAATTTATCTGTATTCTAATAACTAAGCTTTTACTTTACTCTACTTATCTGACAGCCATAGATGATAAACTTATCTTTGCTCTACAAACAAATTTTGCTTTCACTTTTCCCTGCTCATTGCAAACTTCCTAAAACTATCTATGCTACCCCTTGTAAGTGCATAAGAGATGATTGCTTTGCTCTTGTCTCGCAGTATCTGCTACTCTCAAGTCAAGAGTCAAAGTTGGCGAGTTGGGATACCAGTTGTTTTATGTAGTCAGCATTCCAATAGCAATCAAGCAGGGCAAGGGCATAAGTTCGCGTCAAAGGTTCCAAAAGGTTTTGGTCCATGCAAAAAACAAAAAAAAAAAAAGCAAACTACCAAGTGAAAACGCTAAAAAAAAAGTGAACTGAAGACGAGGCTATAAAAAGCAACAAAGGCAGAAAAACAACAACAACAACAATAAAACCAACAACTACCAACAGACAAAAGGTTATAATGCATATTGATATTGTATTAGCCGGGCCACTGAGGAGGCACTTTTTGGTCTGGTAGCATGCGGCGCATCGCAGAGTGCCCTCCGAACAGGGCTCCAAAATTGCAATCGCTGCCTTTGACTCCCTGGACTTTCTGTCTGTGCGTCTACCTTGCTGTCTGTTTGTCCGTTTGGCGACTGACTCGTTTTGCATTTTAATTTTGCCTGATCTGCCATCATCATCGACATGATCAACATCATAATGATGTCGCCATTGATGATCATTATCAGCAACAGCATTGGATACCTACCAAGTTGTTGTAGTTGCTGTTTTTGCTGGTTTTATTTTTATATTTTTTATTATTTTCATTTTAAAGCTGCTGGTCGATACCTTTTTTTTTTTTTTCTTTATCGGCACTTGTCGGCCATTTGGGCGTTCATTTGTGTTGCCGTTTTGCCTTATTTGAGCCGGTCAAAATGAGGCGCTGAATTGCCGGTCGACCCGTAATATTGACAACCACCAACATTATAAGTGTTTGGAACAAAACGACTTTTATATACTCTAAGTCTGAAACTGCTCACAAAGTGTTTGTAGCGTTTTGAAAAATTCGTTGCAAGTTATTCAGTTTGTGAAAGTATTTAGTTGTTTTAAAACATAAGGTGCATTTTTCGACGGCCATCCAAAGTGTATTTTTGTATTTATGCTATATGAGCGTAGATAATAGGGCCGTGCTGCGAAAAACAAAAACATTCGCGTGCTCCCAATCCCACATTTTTTGCTGTCGATTTCTTTTCATATTTTCCCTTTTCTTCACCTTTCGATTCTTCTTACTACAAGGGACATTTAGTCTTTTACTGAATCATCTACTTAAATTGCCATTTCAACGAAAAATATGAAGTATATTTTTTCCGCCAAATTTATGTACCCCTTATCCTTTATGTAAAGGGTATCTCACAACAAAATACTGTGCGCATTGAAATTGTGGCTTTTAAGCATTCATTATACCAAACTCGCACAAACACGCGCATATGCGTTAATATGTGTAAGGTATTTTTTTTTTTATTTAATGAAAATTTGCATGCTGAATGCTTAATTTGCAAGCACTTGCCAATTTAACGTTAACTCTAACTTGTTTGGGTTTTTGCGTTTATAAAAAAAATATAAACAGCAAAAAAAAAAACACAAAAATTTGGCTTAAAAGACTGGCAAGCAAAGGCGCTTGTCTGAGCCAAAGCATTTACTTTAATCCCAGAGCGCATATGTATGTATGTACATACAAGACATAAAATCAAACATACTTGTGTACACATATGTAGCCTCAAGTTGCTTCCGAGCATTTAGAAGCTTTTTTAAAATAAGTATCAGAGCTTATAACTTGTTAACAAAGGGATATTCATATATTTTATGCATACCAAAACTTTTCCTATTGCATCACTTTGAAAGCTCTACAAATATACATAAAAAAAAATAATAATCCTTGGACCAACGCCAAACTGATCTTTCAATAGCCTCTCAAAATGCTTATTAAAATTGTCTTAGTATTTAGAGCCACTTTTGCAAATTTTTAAAAACATTTTCTATCTGTCTTTTATATTATTTTTATACAGGGTCGGCCATCTGTTGGTTTGGTTGTTAAACAATCATAATTCCGAACATACCCGTCCAAAGTTGATGCTCTTCGACATATATCAAGTTCAAAACTATTCAACTTTAGTCATGGATCGTTAAGCAACCGAGCCACGCGTAAAAGTTGTGCTGGCGGACTTAAGAAAATGCTCGTTCTGTGAAAAAAAGATAGTTCAAACCAGTTTCGACGCGTCGCCGGGAACATCGACGGAAGAATAACACCTTACTAGAATCACTTTGTTTTGAATTTTTTATGCGGATCTGCATTTACAAGATTGAAGCACACGGACCATTATCAGCGGCGCTTATTCGTTCTATGGATGGGAGAACAGCCAGATGAGTCATCGGAAATTATGATGTTCGCATACGGGCCTGTAGCCAGCCGCGGCGGTATTATTTTGTATGCTTAAATGAGTAGTTTCAAACTAAAAGTTGGTATATAAGTGTGCAGAATTTTGTTTGAAAATATACGAATAAAATGCAATTAACAAACAAACCAACAGATGACCCACCCTATATTATCATTATTTTTCAACTAAATGAAATATATTTTTAAACTTTTTAAGCTTGTTGTTTCTCTTCAGTTAAAACGTTTCAAAAAACAAGATGGTAAACAAAATGTAAATCTAAATTTTGGTAACGTCACGCCAGTTACTAAGCCAAAAAAAAAGAGAAAATATTTTTTTTATACCCTGTACCGTATGGTACAAACGGTAAATTAAGTTTGTGCAAGCCGAAAATGTATGTAACGTACAGAAGGAGACGCGGAGACCCCCCAAAGTTACTTAAAGTATGATCAGTGTGACTCGAGAAGTCGATATACCCATGTCCGTCTGTCCGTCTGACCGTCTGTCCGTCTGTCCGTATGAACGCCTAGATCTCAGAGATTGTAAGAGCTAGAGCAACCAAACTTTCAGATAAGATCCCTTATTAATCCATAGGAGAAAAGTTTATTTTATTTTTTTGATATCGGGGTTACATTATATAGCTCCCATAGGGGTGTTTCAGAGGACCTCGAAAAAAAACAAAATTTTTAGATGGATAATTCGTTTGTTTATGAAGATATCATAACTAAAGCTGGCAATCGGAAGTTTTTTAGAGATCCCCAGCACTGTACCAAATTTTATCAAAATCGGTTGACTATATCATATAGCTCCCATAGGATCGATCGGTCGAAAAAAGGTTTTTTGTACAAAATTCGTTGTGTTTCGTTTGTTTGTGAAGATACCGTAATCAAATTTGGCATGAGGAAGTTTTTTAGAGTACCCAAGCACTGTTCCAAATTTGATCAAAATCGGTTGACTATATCATATAGCTCCCATAAGACCAATCGGTCAAAAAATCGTTTTTTGTACAAAATTCGTTGCCTTTCGTTTATTTGTAAAGATATCGTTGGCAAATTTGGCATTAAGAAGTTTTTTAGAGTACCCAAGCACTGCACTAAGTTTGATCAAAATCGGTTGACTATATCATGTAGCTCCCATAGGAACGATCGGTCAAAAAAACGCTGTTTTTAAAAAATTCGTTGTGTTTCGTTTGGTTTTGAAGATATCGGAACCAAATTTGTCAGTCGGAAGTTTTTTATAGTTCCCAATCAGTGTACTAAATTTGATCATAATCGGTTGACTATATCATATAGTCCCCATAGGACCGATCGGACAAAAAAATTTGTTGGTGCAAAATTCGACTGATTTCTTTTTTTTTTATGAAAACATCGTAACCAAATTTGCCGAATATAATATCTTTTGGAGGTTTTAAGCAATTTGTCGGAATTAATTGCAATGTGGTGGTACAGGGTATCCCAAAGTCGTCTGCGCCCGACTTTAACGTACGCCATCTTTTTTATTTAATAATTTGTAAAATTAACTAGCTTTATGTAGTTATGAATCGCCCGATTCGTATATATTTAAAACCCACTTTTCATTTTTGTAACGTAACGCCATGAGTAGTTTTGATTGTAAATTTTAATCAATAACACAAATTGTTGTCGTTATTTTTTGCCAAATGTTGTGCTACTTAATTGATACGTAAATGTAAACAAAAACTTAATATACAAACATAACGTCACGCCAAAATAGCAATGCGCATATTCAAAAGATGCAGAGTTGCAGCAATATTTCGTTTTAAATTTAGGCTCAAAACCAAAAATTTTCGCAAAATTTTACATTTACAAAAAAAGTATAATTTTAACCAGTGGCGGATCCACGGGGGATCAAGAATCTCCCCTCCCTAAATGTTGAAAAAATGGGTTGATAGTTTTTGCGAGCTCTAATATATGTTTATACATTCCGAAGTGAAAAACCCCCAAGACAAAATCATAGATCCGCACCTGTTTTAAACAAATGTTTTTTGTAGACTTTATGGAAAGACCAAATTTTTTATCTCTTAAGCTCTTAGCCAGATAAACTGATAAGATTTTAAGCCGCCAGAGCAATATTAAGTACTACCCAAAGCACTTTCTTAGTTACACCTAATCCACATGGAACTGGTTTACAAATCCGCAACCAAACTTCGTAGCTTTAAACCTTACTTTATATGATTTTTTTAAAAGCTTGCAGTTTAGTTTAATTTAAAGTTTATAAACATATTAGATAAATTAAACATAAAAAAAAGAAACCGGCAGACGTTTGTATTATTCGTGCAATCAAATCTAATGAACTTTTAAAGGTTTCTCGAAATCAACGCTAATTTGTATCCATGAGTTATACAACAAAAACAACTTTGAAGACAACAAAAAAAGTTCTATGACCAACTATAGATACATATTTTTTAAGTGTTAATTTATAATACTACTAAATACTACTTTGAACTTTAAGCAAAAAAAAAAAAACACAATACTCAGTTGTTCTCAGCTTAGTTTTGATTGAAAGTATCTCAATGAATAATAGTAACAAAACCAAATGACATTTGTTATTAATTTCAAGGCGTTGAAATCTTTTGTGCAGCTGAGAAAATCATTAACAAATTGTCATAATTTTTTCATAATACAAGATTTAACTTTTGATAACAACAAAATTTATACTAAGCTAAGCGCATTGTCTAAAATTATTAATTTAAACTTTAAGACGGCATTCGAACAAAAAACCCAAAAAAAAAAAAAAATACTTGTACATAATATGAATGCCAAATCTGGCTAAAGTCATGTACCTATTAAAAAAAAAAAGTTTGTGTATTTGTATCTGTATCTGTATCTTTGGCTTTGTAGCTTTTTTTTCCTGTTACTTCTAAGCTTGCATGTTGAGTTGCTTGAAATTCTCGTTTTTGCATGCGCAGCACCGGACTCGACCGAAAAGTCAAAGGTGAGACATGCCATGACATCATGGAGCAGTCAAGATATGAAGCCTGAAAACAGACAAAGCTGGGCATTCATAAGATACAGATACACAGGTATATATATGATATAGAAAGCATTAATAATAAGCAACAAGTCAATCTTATTAATGTATCAAAATGAAAAATATCACACCTAAAAACAACAACAACAACAATTTGACAGCGTAACGAAGCCGCAAAAAGCGACAAATTTACAGGCAACAAACTCAAGTTGAAGCTGGAGCTGGGCGGCTGTATCTGAAGTTGGAGCTTTGGTTAAGTCGCTCTTTGCGGGGCAGCTCTGGTTGTTGGCCAAGTGGCAGTAGCTGCTGGGCAGCCACTAACAACAACAGCAACAATGAGAAACGAGGTCTTAACGGAAGGTGTGCAAATGACGGCCAAAAGAAATACAAACCGAAATAAACAAACAAACGGACACAACAAATAAATGAAAAATACAACAAAAGAGTAAAACGATAGTTGAACTTTCAACACCTATTTTTTTTTTCTTTTTTTTTTTGCTTCCCCCAGCTACTGCCTTCTGTTGCCTGCTATTGTTGTTGTCTATGAAGCAGTAAAAATAAATGCGATAAATGAAGAGAATAAAGCGACAATGCAAACCGACTATTAGAAACTCTGTACAAGAGAGGGAATCGGAACAGGAATTTGTGGGGGTCTGACGTATGGCCATGGAGGAAAATTGATTTCAAAATGTGCAGAATACGTGATCCCGAAATTCCTACGGTTTCGAAACTGTTGCCAGAGAAAGAATGTGAGATTGTTGCATGGGCAGGACGAAAAAATGGATTTTAAAATGTACGCAATACATGATCCTGAAATTGTGACGATCCCGAAACTACTCCGGAGGAAGATATTAAGTCTGTTGTATGAGCAGAGCGGAAAAATGGATTTTAAAATGTGCAGAATACATGATCCCGAAATTCTACCGGTTCCGGAACTGTTTCCGGTAAAGGAACATGAGTCTGTTGCATGGGTAGAACGTAAAAATGGATATAATGGTAAAATGAAGGCAATGCATGATCCCGAAATTCTTACGATCCCGCAACTGCTGCTGAAGGAATACCACGAGTCTGTTGTATGGGCAGAACGGAAAAAGGGATTTTAAAATGTACGAAATACATAATCTCAAATTTCTGACGATCCTGCAATCGCTGCTGTAGGAAGATCGTAGGCCTGTGGCATGGACAGTACGGAAAAATGGATTTGAAAATGTGCGGAAAAGGCGGGTTTCTTTCACGATCACGAAAATCTCACGGGTTCCGAAATTTCTGTCACTTTCGGAGGTTTTTTTTTTTTTGCATTGTTAGTTATTATATAAATTCTACTTTCTTTTTTAAGAATTGCTTTGAGTGCTGTAGCTCTTCTAAAGTAACTGAAAACTGTGAGCCAACAACTTTCCATTATGAAGAATTATTATTATGCTCTTCGTTTAAAGGCTTAAATACATAAGCATATTGGCGTAATCATCGTTCACTAGCTTCTAATTAAACAGGTCTTCGAATACCGGGGTCATGCCAGTTGTTGTAAAGCAAAGGATCATTTCCGAAGTAACGGGCGGTATACTCAATATCTGTTTCGAATTTCCCCATCCCGATCCCACACTATTCTCCGTTTTTATACGTTTTCGAAGAATTTAATTTGCATCAAGTTCTTTTATTTGACTATCAGTTTCTTTAGTTTTAAGTTTGTATTGTTATGTTTCTAAAGATTTTAGAAAATGTTACCCCAAGTTGCGGTAATGGGGGGTAAAGTTTGTATTTAGGGTTTTAAAAAAATTTCACTCCCACGTGTTGGAAAATTTCCCATGCAAGTGGAGGTGGTGGCGTGCCAAAATTTGTATTTGCAAATTTTGAAAAATTTCCCGTCCAAGTGAAGGTGATAATGATGGCGGGTAAGAATTTGAATTTACTGATTTAGGGAAATATCTTTCCCAAGTGTGGGTAATGAAAAGTCAACGATTTTGAATGCTGATTTTGTTGATATTCCATCCAAGTGGAGATGATTATAGGACAATAATAATACTATAACTAATAAACATTAGGGTAACGAGTAACTAGACCTTAGACCATGTACGCAGTTTTAGATTTCCTTGTCTATTTTACAGATATTAAAAAATTAAATATAGCCTCGATATTGGTTTCATGTTTACAAATGCAATTAGGGGAAGATGGTATTTTATTGGGAAAAGAGATGGCCTATCGTTTTCAAATCGGGCGGTATAGGTGGACGTAGCTAAAGACCTGCCCAAAGTGTTAGTATGCTGGGCGCTGATCCCCAAAGGTGGGCGAGTTAAATTGGCGGTATCCGAAACGTTTTGAGAGATCTTTTTTTAAATTTAACGAACTAAAAACTGTGCCAAGTTTTAGGGACTTAAGCTAATACGCAGCAGTGTAAAACCGCGTGAAAGAAAACAAAACTTCATATAAAAAAACCCTGTCAAAATTCTTAGCGTTTTAGCCTTAAAGAAAAGAGGAAAAATCAAAACAAAAACAAACTGCTCTATCTCATTGGAGTTGAAGAAACTAAAATATATTTCAATACTAAACAACGTTCCGCCGAATGCAGTTCCTTTGTGTAACAAGCAGGTGGTGGAGCCCCCTAGTGAAAGCGCAATGCAGCTATTTTTTCGTAAGTTTTTGTCTTTTTAAACGACAATAAGCCGGAAAATATTTAAGACAGCGCTTGGCAGAATTTCTATAATTTTTTGAAAGAGTATTCCACTTAATCCACTTGTAGATACTCATACAATCTCTAGCAGCAAAGCTCACGGCAATTTTTACAAGATTCATTTAGTTTAGCTTATATTCTTCCAACTATAAGATACAACATATTTTCTGCACTAACTAAATGTACTTCTAAATTGTTGGTTATAGGGTATTCAAAAAAAAAAAGTGCTTAGATGTCTGTAGCGGTGTCTATTGGTCCGTCTGTCCGTCCGTCTGTCTTCTGTGTAAACTTACCGGAATAACACCAAGCTGGCCATACTACTGTAGTCTCAGTATCAATTTCCTTCATTATGGGTTCAACATATTGTCAAACCGCACCGCACCGATTCAATTTGTCGTCTTCGTCGCTGTCTTCTATTAGTCTCGCTGTCTCTCTCGCGCTCTTGGCCAACTGCAAAGACAGGAAATACAAAAAAAAAAAAAAAATCACACAAAATTAGTTATGAAGTTTTTTTTTAATGTTTATTTTTTTTTTGCAGTATTTTGCTGTATATAAACTTTTTGCCGCTTTTTCAATTAAGTTGGTAATTGTAAGCCAATGCTTAGGCATTTATTTAACCAGGTAAATAAGCAGCAAATAACCCGGCAACCAACTGACCAATAGCATTTAGCTCTTTTTTTTTTCTTTTCAAACATTTATGCTGTTAGTTAATTTATCTTTGTTTTATGTAGTGGTTATTGTTAATGACTCTTTCTGCTGGCCTTTAAATATGTTGTCTCTATAAGGTGCATGTTTGATAAATATAGTTGTCATATGAATCGCGCGTTTTTTATGGATCTGCAGCTAATGCTGCAGATGTGTAATCAGGAATCTGCTAAATGATATGCTGATGGATAGATAAAACGACTATGTAATTGCTGGTTACCGTAGTTCGGGTAATTAAGCTGTCTTTATGATATCCAATAGTTTTTTGTTTTTTTTTGGTTTATGACTAATTTATTACAATTTTAACGACAATAAGGCGTAAGGAAATGATAGTCACGCTGGAATGCTCTCCTATTTACTTGAATTGATTACCATAGCCGTGCAGAATAGCAAACTTATGTTATCCAAAAAAGAGAGAGGACTGCTCTTTAAAGCGTTTTCTTATGCTCACAACTGTTCTGAATCAATGTTGTAAACTTTCCACGACTTATATATATATGATTTTTATCTCATTGGAAGGGGAGAAACCCGGCTACTAGACACTTTGGCTAGGTGGAGTAACCACGGTTGTAGCAACGAGACGGTGCAGGTCACAAGCCAAAGTGACCGTGTCTGTAGGCCAAAACGGCGAAAGAGGACTTACAGTATGGAACAACATCAAAACCCTGGAACCTTCCTGGAGTTAGCCCCCAGGTAGACGTCTGATCAGGTTAGAGACGGCCTGTTCCCCCCACGTAGGTTTGGATGCGAAGATAGCAGCCCCATCACCAAACAAGAGAATGAAGGCTAGCGCCCTACAATCTCGAAACATTTTTTGCTAACAAATCGTCATTCCACAACTAAAATAAAACCCAAATACCTGCGATCACCTTTCTTTCCTAAACACAACATAATTTGAAATGTTGGAATTTGGTTGTGGAATTTAAATTCGGATTCAGCGACACAAAAAACTCTTACTAAACATAGTCTGACCTCCGATGCAAAAAAAGAGTTATCTTGAAGCCTATATGAAGACAAAGGGAGTTTTTTGAGGTTATGTCAGAACCCTAAAGTGCTAAGATTTTGTGGAACTTAGATTCGAACTCAGCAACATACTTTTACTAAACATGGTCTTACCTCAAAACTCGTAAACCGACTTTTTTGTGTATCTTTGTTTTGATATTATTTCAAAACAGCCAATAAAAAACCATTTTTGAGTCCATGTGTTCGACAATATCTGCTAGACTCCGATTCTACAGCGCGAAAAATATTAGCATGTTCTGAGATAATCTCCAAAAATATTTTGAGGTTATGTCAAAACGCTGGGATTTTTTTCGGATCTCAGGTGTTTTTTCAATGGCTATGTAATCTGTATAATTGATTAAAACTATTCAGGCGACTAATCTTAACTGTGCCATAGATCTGCGAGAGCAAATTATATTTTTATTAAAGTCTTGCCCAAGGAGCCTAATGATTCATGTCTTCGCAATAAAAATATGTTTTCCTGTTTTACAACAACCAGAGTAACTTTAAGATAAACTTTGCACAGAAGGCAGCTTGGTGTATCTTAGATAAATAAAAATCTTTTACTAATACTAATAAACGTTCTTAAACATTTTTAGAGCGGAAAAAGCCTTATGTAATAATTCGAATAATTTGATCTTTAAAACTTTAATAGTGTGTGTTTGGGTCATCTTTCGTAAAATTTTAATAGCAGATTTTTGGGTCATCTTTACTTGAAAATTAAGCACAATGGGCCAATCTAGGCCTAAGTGTGCTGGTTTAAGCCAGCGGCAACAGATGAATTACTTTTTATATTTTTTAGTCTTTTTTGATAATCCATTCTAGGTGTATTAATGGTATTAACAGCCGGTACAAAAAGGCTATCAAATTAATTGCTCAACGAAGTATTTGTAAGCAAATATTTAAAAAAATTTATGGTTTTCTTATTACATATTTAATAGGATAATTTTATTCCTATTTGCTATTGAATTTGGTCATAGGGGGTTATTCACTTCAAGGTGTATATATATCAGAGGCCACAAAAAGCTGTCAACTCATTTTTTCATCTTTTGGGGGAAGGGTCCGGACCCGAAACCCCACTGTGGATCCGCTACTGCTTTTACCTTTACGTAATGGATGTATTAAGATTTTGAAAATTTATGGTACATAGAGGCGAAGACATCGGAGTACACGCAAAGTTACCAAAACAGAAAGAAATTTATCTAGGCAAGTCCATCCGTCCGTCTGACTAAACGCCTAGTTCTGGGATGGTAAGATGGTCAGAGATAGGACAACCAAACCTTTGCCACCAGTTTATGTTATGTTATATTAAATAGTTCCCATATAAAGGCTATTATATAGCTCCTCGAAAAAAACATAAAAGATCTTATGATAGCAAACCAATATTCCAAATATTTACAAAATCATAGAGCCAATAAGGATCCATCGGCCGAAAAGCATTTTCTTTGCCTGAACGAAATTCGGCAATCAAAAGATTCTTGACGTAAAAAAAACATATTTGGTAACTGATCCTTGTAAAGGGTCATCAATCTTGAGGTTTTTTCAATAGGGTTTTTTGAAAAATCACTCTCAAGTTGCCATGTGTTTTTTATTCAGTTTTCATTGCCATTTCATCATGGAAAGACTTACACCCGAACAACGTTTACAAATCCTACAATTATATTACGAAAATTCGGGTTCTGTAAATAATGTTTTTCGTGCGCTTAGACCATTTTATGGAACCAATTCGGTGAACAATTAATTTCACGCTCCGAACAGGTGAATTGGACAACCAAGATCGTGTGTTATCACACCGTTAGACTTTTTCCTTTGGGGCTACGTAAAGTCTAAAGTGTTTGTGGATAAGCCAGCTACGTATGCAGCATTAGAGGCCAACATTACCCGTGTTATCCAATTATGCTCCAACGCGTCATCGAAAATTGGAAACTCCGCATGGACGAGCTACGGCGCAGTTGCGGTCAACATTTGAAAGGGATTATCTTTAAAAAGTGAATGGCAAGATAGATTCTTTCTGATTGATAATAAAGATTTTCCGATTCATTTGAAATTTTTGTGTATTTTTTTGCATTTAAAAAAAATACCTCAAGATTGATGACCCTTTATATTACAGAAAATAACTGCTTTGTTGCTTTCGAAACTCTCCAACTCTAATATACCCTGCACTCTATTTAACTTTCATCAAATTCATTCGATTTTGACGCGTTTTGGCGATTCTAATAAAATTTGCACAAAATGTTTAGGTAATAAAAAAGGATGACCTGTATAGAAAAATTTAGGAATAAATATAAAAAAAGGCTCTTGCGACGTACTGAGCTTGGGATACCCTTTTAGTCGAAGAGTTCAATTTCGGGGTCTGCAGCTTTTTTCGAAGAATTTTATAACTAACTTGCTTAGAGGGTCTTCTACGCAAAAGGTGTTCAAAGGGTCTAGGTGGACAGCTGCCTAAATAGTGGAAACTGTTAAAAAAAAATGTTCTTAAAAATATTCATAATCTTAAACTTTTTTTTTAGCTGTGATAAAAATAAAATTATCAGTCATTTTTTATATATCTCCGAATCGATTCTTCTTTTTAAGCGATTTTAAAATATTTTCTTTTTTTTAGGCACCCATAAATAGGCAATGAAAAAAAAAAACGACAGACGGAAAGACAAGCAGATAGACGGAAAATTTTTCCTGTCGTCTTGACAAAAAAAAAAAAAAAAAAAAATCTAACTAAAATATTTCGGCGGAAATAAGTGCAGCTGGGGAGTTCTGCTTATTTTAATTTTTCGAGGTACTGTTTACTATGACCAAGCGGGGTGCCATCCCTAAAATAAGCATAACTTCCTTAATTAAAGATGTTAATAACTTTTTATTTTTTGGCTTTGGCTTTCCGTATTGAATTTAAGCGTACAAAATGGCATTAACTGTTTTTTTTTTTTGGAAAGTGGGAGAGCACTTTTGAATTTTAAAATTTAAAAAAAATTTTTGAAAATGTTCAAAAAAATTTTTTAAAAATAAAAAAAAAAATCAACTTTCTTTTCAAAAGTTTGCAAAAATTATTACAAATTAGATATTTTGATCTTGCTTATTTAAGTCGATATCTTTATTCGCTTTGGAGATATGGATTGTCGAAAGAAAGTCTACAAATGAAATATTCTGTTATCGATAACTCAATAAATAATCGGAATTTTGCAATAAATATCTACGTTGTTACTATACTCTAGTAGGTCATCAAAATCGAAGCGGTCGACCAAAAAATTGACACGCTTCACTTTTTTCGCCGATATATATTTTTTATGATATAGTCATAATAATCATAAATATTTTAAATCCTAAGGATATCATATATTAGAGCAGTGTACTTGAAAAACATACGTAAAAGTTCATTATAAGGCAAGTTGTGCTTGAAAAGAATTCGTAATTTGCAAAAATTCTTTTTAGAATAGTTTGTTATTATGCAAGTTTGATTGTATATCCTTGAACCCAACCAAAGTACAGAGTATAAACATTAATTTAATTAGACTTTATAAGTAGCAAAAACTTATTACAATTCAGCAACAGACCTTGTCTGTGACGTATCAAAATTCAACGCGTCATTTGTTCAAAATGAATCCAAATAAAATGCTTTAAATAGCAACTTTTCGTTTAATATGTATAAATTATATAAAACTATAGCAATAAAAAATAAACTTTTTGTTGAAAAACAATAATAAACTAATGCATAACTTCTATGGAAATATTAACCATCTATATAAATAAAGTAATAAATTCTAGATATGCCTAATAAGCTAATAAAAGAAGTTCAAATTGCAAACGTTGTATTAAAAAGAATTTAAAAAATTTTTTAATAATTAAAAAAAAAAAAAATGAGACAGTTTAAGGTCGATTTGGCTATCAAATGTTTAAACAGCTTTTTTTTCATTATGTATATGTTATATATACGCGTATGTACTACAATTTATTTTACCTTTTGACTGCTTTACGTTGATTGCCGCCAACGATGACGACTTTGGCTGTATTTTGTTGTTGTTACACCTGTTGATGTTGTTGTTTGGTTGTTGTTTTAGTATTTATTGTTGTTGTTGTTTTTGTTGGAGTAACTGCTGTCAATTTGTCATGAAGTTTGACAAAGTAGCATAGCAGAAAAAAGAATTACAACGCGTTTTTTTTTTTTATATTTTGTTTTGCACTTGTTTTTGTAGTAAGTATATTTAAATATTTTTTGCTAAAATTTAAATTATTTTGTTTATGTTTTTTGCTTTGCTTTTTTTTTTATTATTATTTATAATTATTTTAATGTGCGTACAAAATGAACCTGTTATTTGTTGTTGAACGTTTAGTGTTGTAAAACTTAAAATTTTAATTATTTACTTGTTTTTTATATTTCGGGTGTGCAGCGTTTGCAGTTTAATGCATTAATTTCCGGCGCTGCATATAAACAAATATACATAAAAAATGTATATAAAGTTATAAAGCTTAAGTGCCTTTTTTATATATATATATATGCTGTATATATATTTTCTGTTTAATTATAATTATTTGCACAGACACACTTGTTGTTATTAAAATTGGTTATTTACTCGCGACACTTGCGTGTGGTTTTCGTGTATCTTTAACCTTTAGATATTGTATTTCATGCTTGTGTTTGGTTTTTTTTTTTTTTCAATAGTTAATTTTGAATGCTGACTTTTGATTTTTAATGCTTTACTTTTTAATTTAAGCTATAAATTTTTTAACGTTTGGCGTTCACAATAAAAAATTTTATGTCACAAAAAACAACTACACCTTTTAATATGCAATTTTATTTTTAGCTTTTCTTATTTTTTATTTTATTGTTTCTTTGCGTTTTTTGATTTTTGCTTTTGCCACACTTTGCTTCATTAATTAAAAGTCACGTGCGCAGCATTCTGCTAACAATTTGTATTTTTATCTGTATCTGTATCTGTATCTATTCACTGTTGTGTTGTGTTTATTATTGAGCTGCCGCACCAAGTAACGCTTAGCGTGTCAATTTGTCATTAGACACTTGAGTTTTGTTGTAAAAATATCTGAAATAAAGTAAGAACATTTTAGTTAACAACACTTAGCCAAAACGAATCTTTAAAACAAATTATGCCTTTGCGGCATTGCAAAATAACTAATACGCTGACTTAATTTAGTGCTACATTTTTTCAAATGCTTTTAACAAATTCTTACATTTAATCAATCAATGAATCAATCATTCGAATAAAATAAAGTGCAAACACTTGATCGCATCCGACGTATAGCAACGACAATCACAATTTGCGCGCGCATTCACACGACGTTAACGAATACAAAATACCGAAAACGAGATGTATCTTAAAGTTTGAAGAGCGTTTCGCATGCTCCGAACGACTCGCAGCGCAAACACAAACCCAACTGCAGGCGTACAAGTTGTACGCTGAAAATTGAACCCCCCAAAAGATACTTGGAGCACACACACACACAGATACACACATAGACGCAAAGACACGTGCAAGCGGAGAGAACGAACGTGAGAGCGTCAACTAGAAAGAGCGCATACAAAATCAGCTGCGATTGCCGCCAAGCTAAACAAATGTTTAAGAGCGTTTGTAGCAAACAAAGAGCACGCACACAAACAGGCTTTATCAGCAATGCAGCAGTTTGTATTCAGAGAGAGCAGAATGCAATCTGTATATCGCTCACTCTCCGGCATACTCTCTTCGCGTGTACTTTACACAGTAACAAACTTTGCGATAACTAGACGGCCGGCCAAGCCAGCACACACAGCGCAAAAAGGGTTCAATGAAGGTCAGCTGGTCAGAGTTCAAGCAGCAACAATGCGACGACTGCGACGTCGACTTTGACGACGGCAACTTCGAGTACGACTGACAATGAGCTGGCATGACGAATCTATGCGATAACTTTGTGACGGTCTGCTAGACAAAGTCAGTCCGTCCGTCCAAGCGTCAGTCAGTCAGCCAGTCGGTCGGTCACATAGACCGTGGGCCTGAAATTCCAGCTCAAGTGAACTCAACTCGATGTGACTGTAATGAAGCGTACGCATGATATTGTTGTGCTCTTACAGATAGTATCTTAATGTTGAAACGCTGTTTGAAACTCACAAAAGATAGTTTTTTGGAGACGTTCATGGAAATATATATAGTTTGTATTCCGATCTAGCCCAGCAGTGCCTTGTATTTTTGAAATTTAAAAAAAATCTTTTTTTTTTTGTAGCACAGTGGGATTAGTCTATTGCAGCTTTTTATAGAAAGTTTTGTCTTAAAAAAAAAAAAAATATATATATCTTTTTATAGAAACATGTGTCTTCTAAAAGAAACTTGTATCTTATTAATGAAAGTTTGTGACTGTAGCTTTTGGTTTTTGGTATTACAGCAGTATTAGACGCTAAATATATACATTATTATGAAAAACTGATATTATTTTTGTTTAGCTTTTCTAATAGAAATGGAACATAGGAAATTTTAGAAATCTTGGTTTTTTGTTAAAGAAGTCACAAAAGCTTTTTAGAATCTCATAGAAATTTTAAACCCTTTTTTGTAGTGTAAAAGCGGAGTAAGGAATTTCTCTTCGTCTGCTGAAAGAAATGTTTATCTTATTAAAGAAACTTCAAACTGCTGCTTCGGTTACTTTCTGTAGCTCAGAAGAATTGTATCTTTTTATCGCAAATTAGCTTTTTGAAAGAAAAAATTGTATCTTTTAATATGAATCTGTATCTTGTTATTTAAATCTGCAGCTATTACCACTCTTTATTTGTTTAAACAGCGTTTGGAATAAGAAATTTTTGAAGATCTTCGTCTTCTGAAAAGAATCCTATATCTAATTATAGTTAATGTCCTATTCTAGTTGAAGCAAAGAAACTCTCATTATAGAAACTTGAAATTGCTTCATTTGTTATTTTCTTAGATCAAAGAAAAAACATAAAGTTTTTATGGCAAACTGCATCTTATAATAAAGAAAGAATTCTTTTAATAGAGATCTGTGTCTTCTGAAAGAAATCTGTGTTTTCTAGAATAAAATTTTAAATGCTCTCAGCTGTTTTTAAGAAGAACATCAGGACAAGGAATTTTTAAGATTTTCATCTTTTAAAAAAATTTAAAATTTGTTCTAGAAACTCATTATCAGAAACTGCATTTTTTTTCAAAAAACAATTGTATCTTTTTAAAGAAAGCTGTGTAAACAGTTTCTTCTGAGAAAAATCTATGTCTTAATAAAATAATTCTATACATTTTTCTTTTGTTTGCTTTGTCTTAAAGTGGGAATTATGGAATTTGTATCTATTTGAAAGCTATAACTTATTGAAAGAAATATGTATCTTTTTATAAAAATATGAATACTTCTCCTGTTGAAAGCTTTATCTACTGAACTATTATTAATAGGATATGATTTTATTATTAACTTTTAAAAGGAACTGTAAGTTTTACTAACAAACAAATATTTTATAGATATTCTGGATTAATTGATTTGATGCCTTTTTTAGGTTATAAAAAAAGAATGCAATGGGTTAAAAACTCAAAACTCACTAAAACTGATCCTGAAGCTTTGGCCAGCCTTTACTAAGAGCTAGATACTTATAACATCAGCTGTATCTTCTCTTTAAAATCCATCTTTAGGGTAGGAAACTAGACAAAGAGCTGTATCTATACACACAAAGGACGACAAATGAATCTATTCTTTTTCAAGTGCTTGTGGTTTGTATATCATACTCGTTCGATCCATAAAGAGCATCTAAGGAACAGCACTTGAAAAGTAAGTACACTGCTTGATTTTTTTTTTTTTTTTGTGGAAGTAGTAGCCAAAGGGGGCGTATATGTATGTTCAGCTGTGCTGTAGCTATTGTTTTTGTTGCTTTTGCATCTATATAGTTGTAGTTGTAGTTAGTATCTGTATCTGTGTCGTTGGCTATTTGATACTTTGGCCTCGCCAACAGCAGTTGGCATATTGCAATTGTTCTTGTTGCATTTGTTGCTATAGGAACTGTGTTGACTTTTGCAGTGTTCCATTGCACTTTCTTATTTGCTCAGTTGAAATTGCAATATGTTTATTATTATATTCATGGTATATTGTTTTAGGCTGAATTGAAACACATGCATATTAATTACAAGTCTATTCCAAGTAATAACGCTAAATCTTAATGGGTGGCCGGCCAAGCAGATTCAATTGAAGAAAAGCAATAGTCAAGTATATCAATGTGTCATTAAGTATGCGACCCGTGGCAGTACGTATATAGTACATATATCATCAATGTTTTGTACTTTATGTGCAACATAACAAAAACTGAAGCATATATATGGCCCCAAAGAGGCGACGAGCGCACTCAAGACATATATCTTTTAGTCTTACACAGATACAAAGCACACGGCTACAGATACAGATACTTAACCCAAACGAGACCAAAACGAACAGGCGGCCAAACAACGATCGACCGAACCAAGCGACCGGCCGACCTGGGTTGGCGTTCAAAAATATTTTTAGAACTTGCATATATTGTAGTAGTATCTGCGGCAGATACTTTTTTTTTTTTTTTTTTTTTATGCCCGGCCGGCCTGCGCTCTGGCAAAATATATATATATGTACCCAAACAACAACAGGAACAACAAAATACAATAAAAAAAAGACTACAGCAAATATGGCAGACAGCCGACATTTGCAGGGCAGAGAGAGGTCAGAAGGTCTGTGATCTTTGGCAGTGCAAAATTCTGCGAACTGTCGTTCCGCAGCGGCAATAACTGCAAGAACAAAGGCCCGAAAACAGCCTGACATACTATACACACTACAGCTTTATACCAAGTGTAGTGTATGCCTGATATATATATATTTTTTTTGCTGTTAATGTGTTCGGGGTTAGCTTTTTGGGTCTATTTAAATATGTGCCCAAACAATATGTAAAATGCCAAAGGCGCAAAAAATTCAGACACCAAAATTTTATATCTATAGTAGATACGAGGGCAGTCCGAGAGGTCAGCCAGTTGTTGTTTGACAAATTTTTTCTCTACTAAAAGCTCTTAATTTTAACCAAGCTCTCCTTTTGGTGCGATATATTAAGTACTGCGTTTTTTTTTTAATTTTTTATGCCTTTTTCAACGATGACCCCTGCACTTCAACCAAAATCTGCTACCTGCATTAGCTTGCAGTTCGTAACCCAACTTCTAAATGTTTAACATGACAACTCCGTTTATTTGCACTCGAATAGATGTCGTATCTATCCACCAGCTGGGACTAAAGCTAAGCGCTGATCCTTTATCCTTGTCAAGATAATCAATGTAATCGACTCCACAAGCTTCCTTGGCCTCTATCGGTGCATGTTTACCACTGTCAATTTTATTCCTCGCCAGTGCTCGTTGTATCCTTTTTCATAAAAATGATGTGGATGACACCGCCTGCACCCTTAAAAAAATGGGGGTCAGCAACTTTTCATATAAAATGTGATGTAAACGATGTTCTTATAAGGATGTTTGATGATGATACCAAAAGCCTTAGCCACCTCACAGCTTTCCTGAAAATATAAACAGTGCGACGACTTTCGGGGTGAATGTAAGGTTTGGCGTCTTTTGGACTGGTACGTCTACAACGAAATTCTGTAATCCATTTCTTAGGCATAAAAGTTGAAGCAGCAGATTTCCCAACAAATCTATCCTGAGTTTCAAAAATCACGAAATTATTTATCAGCTGGTTGTTAAAAGAAACAGCAGGATAATTCATAAAGTCTCAAACTTTTCATGGAGCCCTCGTTACTATATGCTTTCGCGTACATATGTTTCTCTATGTACGTATACAAATATTGGGCGACGCAGCAGCCCAAGCAATCTTGAACGACATCCACGCAGCACATCAATGAATCAAAAATAACAACAGCAACAACAACAACAAAAACAACTACAACAACGAGCACAAGGTGAGAGGGCGCAGCAGCAGCAGCGGCAGCGCAGCTAACGTCTACGTCAGCGTCGACGTCAGCATTTGTGGCGAAGACATTTTCTTTAACCGTTGACAACGTCAACTCTTGAGTCCCAGCCCAGTCCAAATGAACTGAACTGATGAGGTGCCCCCTCAAGGTGTATGTGTCTGTATCTGTGTGTATGTCAACTTGCATATATAAATATATATACACCATATACTATGTATCTGTTTGTCTGAGTGGGACGATCTTCAATGTTGCAAAAAACCAAAACAACAAAAATCAGTCAAGAAGAAGAAGAAGAAGAAGCAAGACCTGGTAGTATGCAGCTTTTCGTGGCCTGAAAAGAAAAAGACAGTTCGACGGATATACAATTGACTCGTTTGCCAACACGCGTCAAAACGTTGCAACCACAAATGCAACAAAAAAAACAACAACAAACATAAAAGCTAAAAGAGCGCATACAAACATATGTTAAAAACACAGATACACACACACACACACCCGCAGATACAGATGAACCTATTTGCTCTTTAGCTTGTCTCGTTGCCATCAATGTTTTTGAGACAAAAGTATTGGAACATGTCATGAATCATGAACAACTGCAAGTTCAGCAGAGGAACCAATTCTCATTGAATGCCTAACAATTAAAGTTTAGCACAGGTGTTTCTTAAAACGCTTTTGACCCAAATTCCAATAAAAACAAAGCGGAGAGCTCTAATTTTGTTAGGGGTTGTTTGGCTAAGATAAAACATGCATTCAGAACGCATGATCTTTAGCGAATGTCATAAAAGATACAATAATAGTTGTTATACAATAATTGAAAATTTATGAATTTATTTATTGAAATTGTGCTACTAGTTTAATAGTTACATACATAATACTAGCAAATATTATAGAGAAGCAATAAAAATAGATACAAGGTTAGATTAGGTTAGTTAGGCTGCTCAGTCAAATATACCGAGATGACCCAGAGACCATGTGGTCCATTGTGTTTGCCTTATTATGTCTGAGGAAGAGAAAGGTTGAAAAGGAAGGGTTGGAAGGGGGAAAGGGAAAATAGAAACAAAGTTTTTCAGAAAAATCTTGGAACAATTATCTGGGAGCCAGATGATTCCAAAAAAAACGAATCGATTTTTAATCGATCGAACCCTAAGACCCATGGTATCGATTAATCGAGTTTTTCCCAAAATTTTCAATATAAGCACTTAAAAAAGTAGCTTCATGAAGCTCCAATAAACAAAACCGAGTCAATTTTTAGCGTTGCAACCCTACAACCCACGGAATCGATTTATCATTTTTTTTTTTATTAAACGATAGATAGATATGAACTCATTCAAAAGTAATCACATATTAAAGCACCAACTGTAATAAGACTCGACCTTTAGCCAATATCTTCTTTGTTTCTCGTCAATTTCAAAGGTTAATTCTATGAACTTTCTTTATATTCGAAATCTTAATGGCTCTGACATTTAAAGTTTCTTGCAATTGGCTTAATATATGACATAGCCAAGACCGACCATACGGTTTTAGAGATGAGTAACGTAGAAGTCAGACCTAAAAACATCGATTATCGATCATCAACTTTAATCATCGTTAATTGAACACCTGTTTTTGCTTATTTTGCGATGTTACTAATGGTTCCTTTACTTTTATAAAAAAAAAGCAAAATAAAAACGTGAATCAGTTGGTACCAAGTTTTCCAAAAATAAAATAATTATTAGCAGCAAAATTCGCATACATACTTTGAGGATTGGGCATGACTAACTGGATAAAGGGAGATAGGATATTTTGTTAAAAAGTCAATATCTTGTGTTTGTTAGGCTCACATAAGTCTACGCATTAAATTCAGGGGATTTGCTTCTTAATAAATGGAGCAAGCAGATAAGTGTGCCTACCTGCAGATATGGTATTACGCTGCTAAGTCAAACTACTAAAGGTGCAAATCATACAAAACTAGGTGATGATGATTTATTTCTTTTCTCCTAAGTGGAGCATAGAGCCTCATGTAGGGCCACCCATGCCAGTAAGGTCGATCGAGAGGTCTCGAGGTCTCTTTTCACAACAAATAAAACCATGGTACCTTTTTGGGAGCCGTATTGCCACCGGGTAGGCGCCTGATCACCAGTTTAGGGGTGGCCTGCTCTAAAGATGTCAGTTTAACATGGAATCAAACCACAATGTAAATTTTTCTCCAAGGGGTAACCAGCAACATAGCCGGCTATTCTCCCAGCTTCGGCAGCCAGCACAAAGGACTTGCAGGTGTCAATTTCAAGTTATAATGACAACCCGATGAATGTAACCAGAACAAGGTGATCCGCCTCAATTTTGAATGCGACTGGCACGTCAGTAATTTTTCTTTGAATCGTGACTTCGATCTAAGCACAGTAGAGGATCAGATTTCCTTTTATTTTCCAGCAGATACAATGTCAAGGCTAATAACCCATCGCAATAGCTTCGCAAAAAGACTTGTAGAAATGGTCCGTGTAGAAGATTCAAGAAGAGACGATTTCTTTGAATCAAATACTCAAAATTCTTTTATGATGGAATGACAAAAAGAACGGAAAATTAATTTACGTGAGGATAATGCGCAACTTTTGAGACATCTTGGGATTTCTAGTTCTTATGGCTTCTAAGTTCTGGGCCTGACTTTTAAAGCTTCAATAAGCGATGCCCCATTTTAACCACTTAAACTTGGAACACATCTTACGAAATTTCTTAACAACTTATCAATAGTTAACATAAAACTAATTCTTTAATTTTGAAGTCTCAAAAACTTTTCAAGGTGTTACTGCAAAGAACAACTTAAGCAACCTACGGCCTGACCTCTTAGCCTCTTAAGGCAACAAGACTTCACAGCTTTATTGACTCCTCTCGCCGCTCTCACTCCGGCTTCGCATCTAGGCACCCAAAAGACAAACGCGACAAACTACAAACCGTCTCGTCTTACTATACCTATATATACATATATATTGTACATATCTGGTGCAAAACTCTTGACGCGCATACTGCCCACACGTTCCCTGTGTACTATGCCTGCCACCAAGTCATGCCAAGAGTTGAGTTGTTGCATGGATAGCAGCAACATTTTGTTGGCCAAAAAAAAAATAAAAAACACACTCCGAACAAGATCAAAAAATCGCAACATCCTACCAAATGGCAAACTAACAGAGCTGAGGAGGATCGAGCGGCGCTATATGCATATAGTACGTAGTACGTACCCATGGCATGCCATGCCATATATAACATATACATAACTCAAAGATATATAGCACGATACATACACACATACCTATACATACATCTACTATATTCAGATCAGTTCAGTTCAACTCAAATGAAGTGAACTCAGTTGGCGTATTCGCACTCGTTGTCGCTGTCATTTTGGGCACTGTCATGTGCCCGCGATCATCTGAGTATCTGTGTAAGTGTGTGAGAGTGAGTATCTGTGTCTGTTTTTTTGTATCTATGTGTGTGTGAGGGCAAACGGGCGTTCGGTTGAGGTCTGACAGTGTGTGCCGCCGGTCGGTCGGTCGGTCGATCGGTCGAGCGCATGGCATTAGCATTTTCAGAGTGTTGGTTATATTTTTAGATGCGCCCGCAAAAAAAACCCCAACAACAACAATTTGCGAATGTTTTTGTGAATGTTTTTGTGTGAGTGTTAGTAAAGGAGTGAGTCTGTGTGAGTGTAGATGCCCGTTCGAGCGAACGCTGGGTCTCCAAGTTGACTGAATGTCAAATAGTCTGACAGCCGCATATAGTATTTGTTGACATTGTGACAAACGGCGCTAAAAATGTACCAAAAAAATATTGAACTATCTATAAGAATATGCACTGTTAGACTAATCTTGGGTAATAGAAGAAACAAAAAGGCTTTGATGAGCAGAAAATGTGGAAAAGGTTAGGAACTTTTATTATAAAAAATAATATATTACAGAAAGAAATAGTTTTAGACTTCATAACTTCGAGTTTTAGAATCAAAAATCCTAAGAAAGTTATATATATTCTCTCAAGTAAGAAGACTAAGTACTTACAGTCTGCGACTCATTGACTTGCTAGCCTGGGTCAGTGCCATTGGGTGGATTAAAGAAGATGCATTTTAAATCAAAAGATTGTTTAGGTATAGTACATAGATATTGTCTAACGATTAAGATGCAGTGTTAGTCTAGAACAAACTAAAAGCTCTCTCAAGTAAAAAAGAAATACTATAGTATTAGATTGCCTGGTTTCAGATTACTTAATTGATAAGAAGATATTTTTATTAATGGGCGCAAAGATTGTTTACATGGATTGATATGTACTGTCAAGTAAGCAAACTCAATATTTAAAGATTGCGAACTGCTGGTTTTCTTGCCTGCAGTAGATTTATTGAATGAATTACAGAAAACGATCGGTTTTAAAAACAAAGTCTAGTGACATCAGAACCAATATTTGAAATCGGCAACAAATTAATTGCTCTTCTAGGCTATCTCTATATTAATAGAGAATGATAACAACGAATAGCTCGCTACTTTGGCGAATAAAGAGTTTTTAATGAACTCAAAGTCTTCCTTAACGGATGCTAATAGAGTTTAAGAGATATAAATATCTACAACCGATTCACTAAAGAAGTCGAAGAAAAAGAAGAAGACGTTAGCTGGAAGAATCAGTAATATCAATAATAATAAATAAACAAAAACTCTAACGTTAACTAAAAATACTTTTTAGTGAAGGAAGACTCAATATTCTTCAACGCTTATAAGGAGAGATTACGTTGATCATTAGGGAGCCTAAGAGGCAAAGAGGTTTTCGATTAAGTCACTTATGAACCACTGTCTTCCTTGACAAATAAAAGAAAAATACGTTAGTTGGAACAATCTGAAGATTGCTTTGTTAGATAACAATAATTGTTAATAAAGGAAGACTCAGTATCCCACAGAAGTATGCGGTTGAATAATTTTAGTACTGGTAGACTAGTCATTCGGAGACACAATGTTCCTATTTGGAGTAACGTGAAACTATATATAAACTGTCATTGAACAGATATGAGAAGAGAATAGTTTAATCAGTTAAGAGTTTTCGAGACAAAGATGTTTTCAATCGATACACTAAAGAAGGCCTTAAAAAACTGTTTACGAAGTTAAGAAGAAACAGAAGACGATAGACAGAAGAATCATAGTCACAGAAGATGTAGAATAATGCGTTAATGAAGCATATTTTTTAAATAAGAGAGATCCCGTATACCTAAGAAGTTTGCGACGTACTTTCTTTTCATGCAAAGGATAGTGAAAGATACAACTTGGATCAATCAAGAGTTTCTAGAAATACTTTTATAAAGTTTATGACACAATCACTGTATTTTTAACCAAAAAACATTTATGTAACAGATCATAATAGAAGGCGATACTCAAATTAATCACGATTCGTAAGAAAAATGTATTTTTTGTGAACTTGGCGACAAACTCACTGTTTTCCTGGATCGATCACAAGTCTTAGACATAATAATAAAAATATATTCTCTTAGGATGGGAGAACTAAAACTCGAAAACAGGGGTTAAAGCAACAATTTTAAAATATGCGAATTTGTTAATGGACTAACTAAATATTATACCCAGTCAGTCGAACTACTTCTTGTTACTCTTCTATCCGACATGGAAAGCAAACAAAATAATAATGGTAGTCTATGAGCCAAACTACATATTAACTTTTAGTTCAATGTTTTTCTAAAAAGCTTAAAAATTACAAGCAGAAAGCGTTAGCAACATGACATCTTGTTTTTAAGGATTTCAAGTAAATCACAAAGATTTGTAATTTGAGATAAAATAATTATCTGAGATTACTTTGAACCTTTGAACCGACCTTGAAACCCATGCCTTGTTTTGTTGGCATCTTAGAACTAGATATCTAAGCGAGAAACGCGAAGCCGCTGCTCAGGTTACGTACAACCTTGAAATCGGCTTTGAAAGATCAACCATAATTGTTGCGCACAAAAGAACTATGGATCTTAGTAGAAAGGCACAGTTGGTTAGTTGTTAGAATTAAGCTCCATCATGTTCTAAAGTACCAACTACTTTTAGTTCCATCGTGTAACTTTTGGTTGCAGCAACTTTTGCAATCCAAATCAAACATCTATAACCTCTGAACACAAAAAAATTCGTAGTTAACTCTCATAGCATCCTAGTCGTGTGTTAACTATGCATTCAAACATTAACATTCACCTAGCTTTGTAGCAAAGTTCACTGTTCAAAAACATTAGCGAAATACAAAAAACTACAGTGAAAACAAAAAAAAAAACGATTTGCCACTTCAATTAAAGTTCAACATCTCTCGGCCCACTCTAGAAAAATCACGACACTTGGCAATCATTAACACACACACCACATGGAACTGAGCTGTGTTTGGTAGCTTAGTGTGGGCGCCAGTCATACAAGTACAGATAGATAGATAGATAGATAGTCGGACTGACAGACAAAACTTAAGCCACATCTAGCAACATCGACCGAGCACTCAATCATGCCACAAAATGGCAAAAATACTTTTGGTGTTTGAAAAATCACCGACAAAGTTGTTACTTTATAGAATTATGATTTCATAGAGAGTGTGCGGCACATCTAAAACAAATTGAAGATACAAACACACAACACACACATAGACATAGATGCTTTTTACATGTTGTGTGTACTTGCAAAGAGTCGCTGCGGTCAACGCCAATGATTAACCCATGACGATCTCTACAATGATCGACCGACCGACCGATCGACCGACAAATCGGTCGAGGCAACTTTTGCTAAGCTTTGGCAATATACCGAGTCAACTTTAAAGCTGACAGTAGCAGCCAACTATAAAAACGGTCTGTATATAAGCATAAACGTGTGTGTGTGTGTATGTGTGTATATATGATCATGTGCGATCTTTGATCTCTACAAAAACTGTCAAAAGATCAAATTATAAGAGCGTGAAAACTGAAAAAAAAAAATAATGTAAACGGTTTGTGTCTCTTCTCAGGCAAACAGAAACACATAACTTAATAAAAAGATCTTGCAGTCAATTATGAACAGTGATCTGCACCAAAGTACCCGAAAAGAGTTTAAGCCCTTACTTTGATTTCAGCACTGTTGACATTTTAGCAAAAAAAAAAAGAGTATAAACAAAAAGCTTCAATTTTTCGGGACGTAAACCGGCAATGGGATACCCTGCATCGGCTTTAAAAAAAGAAAAAAATTGAGTCATTTTCGTAGTATATTAAAATTGAAAAATTTGTGTATGTATCGTATCTTAAAATTATGATCTAATGGCGTAAAATAAATTTTTTTGGAAAAATTAAAATTGAACTTTAAAAGGATGAAACTGAAAGTTTTATACATAAAGAGATATCCTTTAACACGTTTATTGTTCTTTAGAGCAAAAGTATTCTTAGAGTTATATTCATTATCCGAAATAGTTTGCTACACAACCACTACATAAGTTCGATATATTGTTCAATAGATACAAATTTTACTAGTATATTTAACAAATAAATTCTTTTAGCTAAAACCCAGACAAAGCCCTTATTTTAAGCTAGGTTAGAAATTTATTTGTAATCTTGCTGTATTTAATAATAATAATGATAATAACAATAATATTCTAAGAGTTTTTTTGTCATTTCCGAAATAGTTTGGTGAAACCAAAAATCAGTTCAATACATATTTCAATAGATCAAATTTTGGGATATTTCAAAAAATCTATTTTTTCTATCTAAAAAAAAATTTCCAAAAATTATTCCAGAAATGGTAGCTAATATTGAATTGTAGATAAAAAATTTCTCTTCCCAATACATTTATTTGTACCATTCGTGGTTTGGACGCATTTTATTTCAAATTTTTCGTAATTCCTAGTACATTTTTAAAATGAATTTCTAGTTTGGCTGTAAATTATTTATTTTCGGTTTTGGTACGCCATTTTACTTTTGGAAATGAAATAAAAAATGTTGAGAATATGTGGATATACTATATTAATAGAAAATAGTGTTCAACGAAAGAAGATAAGAAGCGAGCTTTGAAAAAAAGTCAACGTTCCATTGTAGCTTAGGCTCACATAAGTTCCCAAAACAATTTTGGCTTTAGATTAAGTATTATAGTGTAATGTTGTTGAATTGGAAGAAAAGGTCTGAGTTTATGAGTTTTTGACTGTAGGTTTTTTACTTTTTATCAGAACTTGATTAAATGGCTTTCAATGCGTATACCAAACATAAAATTTCCGAGAACACGAATCCCCTAGGTGGGACGGGCTAAGATATCTACATGAAACAAAAAACTTTAACTGCCTACATCATTTGATGTCTTTAACTCCTTTGGTATCTATCTAAGTTCATATGAACTGATGGGTGTACGGACATGACATACTCGCTACCCGAAGTAATGACAAGTATTTTGGTATAAAAAACGTATGCTCCCTCACGGCTCCTTCTGCCTCTGAACAACAATACTCACAAATCTTGCATACCCTTGTTCTGATAGATACAGTGTATAAAGAATGCCGGCTGCTGCCTGCAATTCTTAATCAAACCAAGACCCAGTGTGTTTGAGTACATAAAGCAACGTCAAGTTACATTCAGACAGTTCTGTCAGAGATTTAGGTACCCTTGCTGAAGACAGTTCATATGACAAAAATGTCACAATCAGCACAAAAATTTGTTATACTCATCTCAGCTAGAGACGCCCCCAATGGTTGCCAAGAGCTATATTTTTAGGTAATGCTCTGGTTCATGTCTTCATTTGTCATGCTCAAATATTGACTTAAGGCTCTTGCTAATGATATCATACGACTAAAGGGAGTTGTTGTTATTGTTAGCATATATACTTTATGAGACCATAAAGTCAGGTTGTTTTTAGTGTTCTGCTATCAAATGACAAGTTCGACGCAAGCTCAGCATTTTCATATATCTTGGGTTTTATTTTATCCATATTTTATATTTTCGTTTAAAGTTTTGTTTAAATTCGCACATTCCTTACAAAAGCAAATAAATTTGATTTACTGAACCGGAAGACCATGTCAAATTGAAACTGATGCATTTGTTTTTTACTATACAGGGCCGGATTTAAGTAGGGTCGTGGTTGGCGGCGTTTTATAAGCTGAGAGGCTCTTTTGTGGCAAATCAATGCCAATCTTGTCAGCGATTGCTTTTTTATTTTTAAAATTTAATAATAGTTCTTTACTAACAGTCTTGGTCTCCCATGGAGACTTCTGCACTGCTGCTGCAAAAATATTGATAGTTATGTTTGTTTTCGTCATATAGATGATAATTCTAGTTTGAGATACTTTTGAACAGATAGGCATTGAATGGTACTAAGCAGAAGGTTTACGGTGAGGAAAATGTTCTCTCTTGAATCAGCTGTGATACCGTGCACTGACATGATATTCTCGAAAGATAAAATTTCAACGAGGTTTCCTGAGTAATGTTAGAACTCCCTTGAAGCCTTATAAAGTCCAAAAAAGACTCGTTTGAGACATATGCACAATTAGCTTTAACGTCAAGCCATCCAAGTTTATAACAAATTGGTTGGTTAGAGATTCTTCACCCTCAGCCGCATATCACACAGAATCTTATATTCCGGTTGCATTTTGCAGTGCTATTCATCGATTTCTATATAATTTCATTATTAAAACTCAAATTAAAAAAATTAGAATTCCAACGAATTTCAATAACGTAGCAGGGAACCTGCCGGCCCTAGGTACACCTCACATATCTGACACGGCACTGTTTCTATAACAACAAAATAAAATTCACACATTTTATATAACTTTGACCTACCGAAAACAAGCCATAAAAATATATTAATACTTTTTTTAGGTGTTTGCAAAAAAAACAAAGCTATAAAATATCCAACGCCAGCAAAAGCAGATCAAATGGAGACCCGTCAAACCTGTCAACAAAAAACCACAACAAAACAATAATACATATTAGATATTGGTATTTTTAAAGCATGATCTTGGGACACACCTAGAAAACTAGCTAGTTCATCGAAGTTGACAAAAGAAAACTACAAAATCAGATAAGGTCGGCTGATCGACATTTAAGTAGTTGTTATTAATCGCAGACATTTGCTGCTATTTATAAAAACAGACAAGCCTCCCTTTCTCTGGATTTGACATTTTGGGCATATGTGACGTTTAATATGCAAAAGTTCAAGCGTGGGTTTTATCGTCTATTTTTCGATAATAATAAATATTTTTTTGGTGAAATAAATAGACACTATAATAAAAATTCTAATTGGTTTAACCGTGTTGTTCCACTTTTGGAAAATGAGGCCAATTTAGATGCTGCCAAACAAGATTCTTCAAGTTCAGGTCAAAGCGTCTTGGATCTATCATATCAATCTTCAAAACAAACAACTTTTAAATAGACGGACTATGTCAATAATTTAATATGCATTGTCAGCTATTGTTCCAGCTAGAGTTAGAGGTCGCAACATTTACGGCGCCCATTGACGTCACAGTTTGAAACAGGTTATATACAGTATGTGACTCTCTGACTCTTGACCGACCATTCGACAATCTGACCGACAGCATTAAATCTATATATAGCGCGATTAGAAACCGCTCTTCAAAGTGCCAAGCCAGGTTTTAGTCTAAAGACCACCAACTCACAATATCAATACATTTTTTTTAGTTGGATTTTATAAATTAATAAATCTCGTTTAAATTGGATTGTAAAAAAAAAAAAAACAAACAAAAATAAAAACAAGAAATTGTTAGCAAAAAATAATTTTAATGACCTTGAAGCCTATTTCGTGAAAGATTCATTTCTGTGATTAAACAAAGTTTTAGTGTTATTTACATTTAATTCCAGTCGGCTTACCTATGTTTTCATTCCAAATATTGAAATCCTGCCAGATTAGATTATCAAGATGAGCAAAATGAACGAACAGGCTCAAAAGAACTAAAGTTGTCCTCAAAACACTTTTGTCGACTTAATTTTCATATTAACATCATCTTTTGCAATTTTTGAAGAGAATTCCATTTTTTTCCATTTAATTTTGAACATTTCCATGCTTATGTTAAGAACTTAAGAGCTTTTGATGCTAAGCTATTAATTTTTTTTTTTTTTTTTGTTTTAACGACTAAATCGTGTTAATATGAATTAATCATGTAAATTGTTTATTTCAAAAATATGGTTTTATTAATATTTATGTTGCGTGTAAACCATAAATTAATGCGACGTTTATAGATCAATTCGTTATTTTAAGTATTTTCAACAGCGATTATGAAAAATGCGATAAATTCTGAGATTTAGAACCTTTGACTGTTAACGTTGTCAGTTGGGCTAAAACCCAAATAAAATCTTTGGATTCAACTAAATTCAAGAATAGAGTCATGGTCAAATAATAATTTAGTTTTGATTGACTATAGAAAATACAACAAGTAAAAGAAGTACTACACGCCTAGCGCTATGGTTGGGCAATCTTAAGAATCGACTTTCTAGTGTAGACTCTGTAAATCACATACTAAAGATATTGTTTTTAACTATATTTAGTTGAGCTAAAAAAAATTGAATCAATTCTATACAAATTATTTTGTTAAAATCGGTTGGCAAAAGAAATGTTTAAATGTTAATACATTAATGGTACGCATTTGAGCGACAGACAGATATAAGTTTATAGACCAAGACCAAGTATGTTAAGAACATCAATCGAGCGATTTTTACCGATTCGAAAGATCCTGCAGCTTATCACTTTTGTTCGTTTCGCGTTTGTTGTCAGTTGGACCAATACCGAATTAAAACTGAACCAAATAGAGTTAAATCTTTCAGTTAAAAACCCATTTACTTCTAAGCCCAAATCCAAAAAAGAAACACTTGCGCATTAAGCGCTTTGAATCATGGCCCAAAGAATCACATCAGAACAAAGCCCAAAAAAAATGGCAAGGCCAGCAATCAAAAATGCAAAAACAATAAAAAAAGAAATAAAAGGGGAAACTAAAATTGAAAAAAAAAACAACAACAAAAAAATGCAGGCAGGTACAAAATGCCAACTGTAAGCATAACGGCGAGACGTAACAACAACAGCAATTACAACAGCTACAACAACAAGAAGAGAAAAATTCTCTTATCAGCCAGCACAAAACGCCGGATATGAGCGCCACTTAGAAACTGTAAAAAAAGCAATAACAAAACAGCAAGTGTGTGAGACTGTGTGCGAGTGCGACGCAGCTAATTCATGTAATAAAAAGATATCTATCACTGCACTGAAACACTTACTTTTAGTCTGACGCGAAAAAGTGAAAAACCGCCCCAATTGCTGTTGTCGGCAGTAGGCAAGCATATTAAAATTTTTCCAACTAAGCTTTTTTTTTTTTTTTTTTTTTTTTTTTTTTTTTTTTTTTTTTTTTTTTTTATTAAAATAAATTTTTTTTTTTTTTTTTTTTTTTTTTTTTTTTTTTTTTTTTTTTTTTTTTTCTTTTTTTTTTTTTTTTTTTTTAAATAAACTTTTCACTTTCCCCCCCCCAAATTGGATTGGAAGGCGGAACAAAAACAACAAAAAGAATGCAACTTAACAACTGTATGAAGCAAAGAAAGAAAAGGGTGGACAGGTAGCACACACTCTCTTAAAAAAGCCAATTAATTAGAGCGACACACACATACGCACGCACACGAAGTAATGCAAAAGGGCAAAAGGCAATGCAAAGCACAGTGAACATACGAGGGCTGATTTTTATGTTTCGAAAATAGGCAGTCAGCTTAAGCCTGACTCCTGCATTGTAATGTAGAAGGTTTCTTTGCCTTAAAATAAATGGACTTATTAAACTTGTTCACATTCGCACTAGCATCACAGCCCAGATATTTATCGCAGATAAAGAGCTGCCCTAACTTAAAATGCAAGGATCAGTTATGAGAAGAACCCATGTCAGGAACAGTAACTGAGTCTTAACAAATTTCGAAGAGTTGCTTGTTTGTCAATGTTCTTATTTTTATCGAACCATATAACATATTTCATTTAGGCTGAGCCACACTGAAGAAAGCAATAACGTTTTTTCTGCCCCAAAGTCAACAATTTTTTTTTTGCGTAGACACTCAAAGAAAAGCTTCCCTTTTTAACAGCTTTCTTCTGTGTGGCCTCAACCTTAAGCGACAGTTTAACAAAACTACATTAATGTTTTTATTCAGTACAGCGTCACTTATCCTAAACTTTAAGAAACAATGTTAACGCTCCATGGTATGTGACAAATGCTGAAATATTAATTAAAGCAATATTTATTTAATCCAAAAAAACTACCAAACCTTAAATTTAACAGATAAAAGTCTAATTTATAGAAGATTCAAAGGATTTTATGTGCTTGATCTACCAGGAAGACTCTAATTCTCTCTTTTCTTGTTCTTTTTGCAACTTATTAAAATAACAACTAATTTATATATAAGAACTAGTCTCAATAGAGACAAGCTATTCCTTTCAATGTTCAAATCAAAACTATATAATTTACAGTTTGTTATAGGACAGATTGTAAATAAATGCAAAAAAAAAAGTTTGGTACCAACCAACCAGTAGACGCAGAGTTCAAGCTAGGAAATCGGATCTTTTTATAAAAAATATACAATATTTAAAAAAATAATAGCATCTTAAGCCCACACGGTGTAAAACTAGAGTTCATAAACTGACACGACGAGGGCCGGGAACCGAAATCTTGACTTGATATTGCTGCCATTAAATGTTTGATTACTGCATATAACTCGGTTGCTACAACATACTTTATCGTATACATTTCCGAATGAAAATTAACTTGGAACAAATTATTGTCTATCTTTTTTAATTATCAAATATTTAAGCTCCACCAACCTAGTTTTAACCTTTTTCTAGCTTAAGTAAACTCTACCACTTAGCTTGAGCTGATACAATCTGGTTTCTGATTACTTTATATACAACAAAAACCCACATACGCTTTATTCAAGTGCTTATGTTGCCAACTTCAATTTATTTTATATAATAACAATTCGCTGTACAAAATGAGGTAGAGAAACCCTTTATTTTTGTTGCAACAATTGATAACAACTAATTTTGAAATTTGTTTTTATGGAAAGAAATACCATCTTTTTAAAAAAATATATATTTTTTCCTCTATATGGTGTTTTAAAATTTTTGACTATAGGGACAATTATTAAATATTGAAAATCAATTTTTTTTTTTTCCGCGAGTAGTTTTGAAGGTTTTTAATCAAAATACAAAAACGATGGCTTATCTAATGTGTTTTATTTTTCAATTGAGAGATTTTAAAGGAATTAAATTAAGTTAATTTTAAGACTCTTAACACATTGCAAAAATGATAGCATATTTAATGCGTTTGATATTCTAGATGTTGCGTCTAGATGTCGAGCGTCTATCTATCTTTTGTTTGTGCAGACACATAGCTCTTCTGCACTTGTTCTAGCATATTAGATTTTACTGCACTGTTGTTATTTCAAACTGCAATGTTCAGATCAATTTCAGCAGGACAAGAATAACACAAAGGCGGATCTTGGCAATGAAACAATTTTCATATTAACATGGCACGACTCACGGACGGAGGCGTCAATAAACACAACTTCCAAAGTAGACACGAATAAAATTGTATTCGTTGCAAAATGTTTGATTTTCTTCACCTTTTACCCAAAATGTAAAAGCCAACCCTCGTTTGATAACTAAAAAGGAGCGAAAGAGGCAACGCTGAACGCAACGCAATGAGTGAGTGAGTGCGCGTGCTACTTTGTAACGGCAGCGCGGTGACCACAACAACAATAACGCACGCTAATTGCAAACTTGCCGTCGCGACGCAGCGTCGACGCTGACGCCGACGTACATTGATATGTAGCTATTGCCGTTACCGTTGCGCTGCCGCCGCTGTTTATGTGACAAGGAAAGCTTTGTCACCGGCGTCGACGCCGAAGCCGGCAGCGACGCCAATGTGTGGAGTTCAATCAAAGCTGCAAGTGTCTTACAATTTACAGTTGTTTGTCACATACAATTTACGCTGAATCATTTGCTTATTGCCAAATGTACATATGTATGTATGTTTGTAATGTGCTTATGTAGTATATAGCAATTTAATTACCGTTTTAAGCCGTTGCAGAGACGCTGCGCCGTTAGTTTCTGTGACTTGTGTCAAACTGTCAAACACTTCAATGAATTTTTTATGTGGAGCAATTGATAAAGGCACCAACACATGCGCACTATACATAAAACTCTCTCACACACTTATGTATTTGTATATATACATAATTTTATTTTATATTTTTTTTATGAATTTATACGTAAAAATTAAGTACAATATTTCACTGACACTTGTTGCTGTTGTTGTTGTTGCTACTGCTGTAAGTTGGTGTAGTTGTTGTTGTTGTTGTGTGCGCACAATTAAAATAAATATATTTTATATGCATGCATACATACATTCATTGATCGTCGCGTTTTGATTAATTGTTTAAATTACGTTTATTATTATTATTGTTTATTTGTTTGCGTTTCGTAATGTACACATACACACACGCGCAGACACACACGTACTACATGCAAACAAGCTTCAGCTGCTGCTGCTTCTTCTTCTTTTTCTTCAACAAGCGCACGCACTTTCGAATATCGACCGACCGAGAGAGCGTTGCAAAAACGAATGAGAGCGCCAAAGCGGCTTTTATGTTTGGCAACCGGCACGACGCGGCTGGGGGCTGATCGATGATGATTCGGCTCGTGCAGAGTGCACTTCGTGACGGCGATCGTGTCGTTTTATTTTGAGGAGCATTCTGCGAGCGACAAGTGTGTAGCAACAACAACAACAACAATGCGCATGTGTTTGTGTATGAATGAATTTTTTTTTGTTGCTAATAAAACTTAAGAGTAAGTTTGTTGCTAGCTAAGAGCATTGACGCCAATTTAAGCTAAGAGAAATTTAAGCCAATATGTAATAAGCTAAATGGAATTTTTTAACCCTATAATCAACCATCGATAGGGTTTAGTGCATTATGGATTACAAAAGAAGGCATGACAGTAAGTTTCTTTTACCAAAATTATTAGCACTTTGTTGGATATCCACTTGTTGGTATATGTATCTGTCTCCCCATACAAAATATCTTGATCTCAAAACCATTCACCATATTCATACATGTCAAGCAATATTAATTTTTAAGTTAGACGTATAAAATAGAAATAGAATTTTTTCCATTCTCTAATATGTATTTATAATTTATTCTAAAATTCAATTAGTATACTATAATCTTTTTTTGCTTTGACAAAATACAAATATTTTCCATAAAATATTTTTTGGAAGCGTTACACAAATTTTCGTTTCATTTTTTATTCAATTTTGCAGCAATCAATCGATCGAATGTTTTTTGGAATATATTTTTAATTTATTTGTAATTAATTTGAAAAAAATACAGCAATGGGCTTAACTTACTTTTTTCAATGATAGAATTCGCCCAGACCAAGTAGAGCTCTTGTGTAAAGGGTTCAGTATTCAGTGATTGAAGGGAAGCTGGCAGGAGATGATTGAAGTAACTTCTCTTCAGCCTTATTGTTCCAATCGTTCCTTCAAGTTTCGATGAGTAGCGGTTGCGATGGAATATCAGCATTTCATTGTGGATAAAATATCAAAGAAACATAAAATTTTATTATAGCATGTTGCACGAAACTTATTTTGAATATACTCAATACTATGCAAGGTTTTCAAGAACTTTCTATAACAAAAGCATAATTTATATTAAGAAATAAAATTTTTTACTTTTTAAAAAATAATTTTCAAAAAAAAAATAAATGTGTCTCAAATGCAGTGGCGTAGATAGGGAAAAAAAGGGGTTCAATCCTACCCTCCTGATTTTTGATTTCGTATAAAAAATAAAACTGTGTAAAAAAATTTATGGTGAAAAATGAGTTCGCTAACATTCCAATGGAAAAATCTATCTATGCCATTGATCAAGTGATTCGGCGTTCCACTTTTTCCAAAAAAGGAATTATTTTCTACAAATTACGCATTTTTGCCTTAAAGGTCAAAGTTGAATTCAAGGAAAAAGTCTGTCAGGGCGAATGTGGGATATCTTCATGTTTTGTAAAAAGTTCAACCGTTTTTTGTTGATTAGGCTCACATGAGTCTCCATACCCTAATTGGATAGTTCTGGTATACTATATTTATTTACGTGGAGGATTTGTACAGGTATTTATTTTTGTATAAAGTTTTATGGGCTGGGTGTTAACCATGAAACTTTCCTAAGTGGAAAGATGACATGAATTAAAAGAACTTCATACGGATAATACGCTTTTTTCGTCACATTTCTTGCCTGTCGCTTTTCATGTCTCCAAAATATATGTTTTGTAATAAACTTTATATGGACGGATCAGTCGGTTCGTAAGACGACCTTTATATAAGCTTATGTGATCTTTACCATTTGGTTTATGCTGCGTTTTGAAAAAATAAGTTTCGTATGTCTACAATCTGCACACATTCGGACTGAGGTGTTAACACCCAAAAACAAAGTCTTCAGTTTTGGCCTTATATACCATATATGTTTGACCAAAAGATATCTAACTAAAAATGATCTCAAAGTTTTACCTACTGTTGACTATCCCTTTTAATTATTACATATATTTTAGAGCCATAGCAACCTTTTTTCTTTTGACCTTTTACTAACTTGTGTAATCTTTGACGAAAAATCTTTAGGAAAACAATTAAGCAAGCAAAATGCCAAAACACCGATTACCCTGCAGATACTACTGCAGCACAAAAACTGTCAAACAAAACAAACTACAAGATACAAGATACATAACACAACAATAACAATGCAGATTATGCTAAAAGTGTGCTGCTTAACTCTTTTGCATCAAAAGGCGTCAATGACGCTGCTGTCTGTCAGTCACCAACAGATACAGATACAGCTGCAACCAACAACAACAAGCAACATCCAGACAAATAACAACAACAATGTAAACGACCTTAGTCGCGACATATCAAAAGGAAGTACAGCCGAGTAGCTCCCATAGTAAAAACTCCAACCAAAAACAACAAAGGCAAAAAGAGATGCATCGAATATAAATTAACTATGCTATAAACGAAGTAATGGGGCAACAACAACAACAATAAGATAAATGCAGTCGAGGCGATCAGCGACAGTGGGATACACTGTACTAGGAATGGGATCTGGAAGATAATCCGTCGATTGTGTAAAAAAACGCGTAGCATAGGCGAAATTTTTTCGAGATCACGAAATTTTTGTGATTCCCGAAAAAATAAAATTTATTTTGGCCCGGTTTCCGAAGATTCCGAAAACGGGAGATGCCTAAAAACAATCTTTTTTGCAATACGAAAAATATTAATCGTAATTTTCGATTCGTGAGCATGGAATTTCCTCGCGTCCAGAAAATTTTGGAACTGGATTAACAAACTAATTTTTAGCCCATTAAAAAATTCAATCAAGCTAATTTAAAAAAATTAAAATCAATATTTTTGTTTCCTAATTTCGTTAAGAGGTGTACTTAAGTAAAATATCCGAAAAACATGCACTGCGCCTTGCGCCAAAATGTCTAATTATAATCTTAATTATCAGTCTAGTAGTAATAGGTTATGTTTCCAGGTAAGGGCGTCTCACTCACTAAATTTTTGTTTGGACGATATCTGCTTAATTTTGCCCCAAGAAAAAATTAATATTTTTTATCTTAAATGGGTTATTTAAACTCTTTCAATTATAGGAGGAGGGGCTGCATTGACTGTATTATAGGGTGAGTTAGGTCCGCTCACCCGTACCGATCTCTATCCTGTACGAACAGGAATCGGCAACCTTTTTCGGGTCAACCAAAATGTGACTTATTAAAACAGTATTTTAGTACCTAATAAGATCAACTACTTTAGTATACTTGCTAAACTTTATTTTTGGAGTTAATACTTGAAATTATCAAATAGGTAGCTCGGTGAGCCGTGGACATAGGTTGCCGACCCCTACTTTGGAGTCCCAATTTGATTTGCTGTTGTTTACTAGTACCTACATATCTTTTTAAGAAATAAAAACTGCTTACAAGCAGTTTTATAAGCAGTTTAGAAAATAAAATGATATAATGAATCCTGAATGAAATGATGATACATATCTTTTTTCTGTTTTAACCAATTTTATATGAGCAGAGTAAATTTAAAAAAACGGAACGGAACGGAATGGAATACTAAATGCGTATTTTGGCACTGAATAGGAATGCCTTGCATTTCATTCTCGTTTCCATCTTTATTCTACACACATTTTAAGAAAATATGCAGACAACTTTACAATACTTATAACAAGCAGTATAGCAAGCAGTTTCCAATACAACTTCGCGTCCTCTTTTATGGTAACTTTGTCAATAGTTAAAATTTCGAGGTGGGCGGGAAAAATTAAAAAAAAAATTGGAACAGGGTTAGGATACTAAATACTTATTTAGAGACAAATCGGTAAAAGATTGCAGTTCTTAAAGAATCAATTTTATATAAGGGGCCATACCTAAATTACGTGACCCGATTTTTACTATTGGTATTTTCAAGACCCCTTCCCCCCGTGTCACGTAATTTGGGTATGGCCCCTTATATAAAATTGATTCTTTAAGAACTGCAATCTTTTACCGATTTGTCTATAAATGACTACTTTGGTACGTCAGAACAGCTTTTAAGTGGTACAACAAGCAGTTTCGGATTGGAAAATGTATATTTTTTGGTTGCTTTATTATAACTAACAGAACTAAGTTGCATTTTCGTGGGGGATTAGCTTCGATTGTTTTTTTTTCGTTCAGCCCTATAGCCTTCTTCATAAAAAAACAGTAAACTTTAGTAATAATACCCATGCGTAGATATTAAATACCTGAACTGCTTCTAAGCAGTGTGACAAGCAGTTTCATTATTGGAAAATTTGTGCTTATGATAGCCATGATGCAAAAATTTGTATTAACGGGCTAGATTGACAGACACGTTGTCCAATATTTATGCAGTTTTCAGGCGATGGGTGGTGATTTATTTTATTTTCCATTTTTTCGACATATAGATGCATATAACCACCTTACGCAAAACCACGATACACTAATGTCAAAAACTTTTTAATTCCAATGGATGGAAAGGGGAGCAGATATCGACATAACTTAAGCCTGACCAAACTTACTTTTGACTTTATTCGTGTATGATCATGTAATCTTTCCAGCTGAACAGAAACTATAGTGCATTTTGTGTCCAATTTTGAGTCTCTTACTCTCTCTAGTGCCCAGTCGATCATCATTAAAAACAATTCAAAGTCTGCCAAATCAATGTACCTCTATGTATCCCTATGGGCATAGGGTATAAAAATAAAGAGCCCAGCTAGGTAACAATGAAGGTTACGACAAAGCAAAATGCAAAAAAAAACAAAAAATAATAAGAAGAAAATAAAAATTTAAAGAGAGAAAAAATTTAAACTGCAACCGTCGTTCGTAGTGGGCGTTTTTTGCCTGCCAGGCTTGCCTCTATATAATCTATAGATACGATCGGCTAAGTACAAATGGTTAGACTGCCAACAACAACAACAACAATGCAGCAAAAGTCGCGCAAAAGTAGTCGACGAGGTCAAACAGCAATCAATAAAGGTCACCATAAGAAACTACTACAACTGCAACTGTGAGTGCAACTGCAAGTACACTGAGCGAAAAGGTTAGACCGAAACTGCGATGGCACTAAATTGGCAATCACAATTGAATGACATAAGGTGACGCATGCTTCGAAGACTTGGCATGTGCATTACCCGAACGTGGCGAACTTTTAACGTTGCACCAACTCTCTTATCTCCCTTGTTAAATTTTTATTCAGCAGCTTAAGCTCGCTCTTAAATGCAACGAATTTTATAAGATGCGTTAGATCAGTAGGCGTATAAGTCATAAGTGACGTCACTGATTCAGTTTAATCTTAACTTGTATGGTAGCTATTCATATTATGCTTTTGATCGGAACTTTATTTAAGAATAATTTTAATCAAACTCAAAAAAATGTATCATCTGCACTCATAACCCGGACGAGCCAAACTTAAGCCGTGTTAGTTTTAACTTACATAAAGCACTTTTGAATCAGTTTTATGTCGCTCCAGGATTCTACCAGGTTCTATAAATATTTTCGCGAACTTTACTGATGATTTTTTTTTGTATAAATTGGTCGATACAACTCGGGAAAAAATTTTAGAAGCACACAAAACGAATGTTAAATTTGATAAAGCAAGAAAATAGATATATTTTTAAGCTGTGGAGAGAATTTGATTTACACACAAAAAAAAACCCAACAAATACAAATTTTGTTAACCCTATTTTATAATCCATTCTTTAATAGTGTTAGTATCATCCAATCAATTTGGTGCATCCAAGAAAACAATATCAAAAATTATTAGAATTTTACAATAAAATCAAACTCATTTGATTTCTTCCAAAATAAAAAAAAACTTATTTTTCGCATTTTGAATTAATCTTTGCCATTATCTTGTTAAACCAAAGAAATAATTTTTTTCAAGTATACAAGAGATAACCTTTCATTTTATAACGATCTCAGCGACACATATGTAAGTAAAGAATGCTTGTATTGCGTCACCTTTTAATATTGAATCATGATGACGTTCAGTACACTAACATATTAGCACTGTTTTAAGATTTGTTTTGAAACATTTCTGATCATTTCAGATTGCTCTGAAAAAAATGAATTTAAATTTTTCTGCACAGTGGAAGTTTCAAAACCCACTTTCGTTAGACAAATTATTATTGGGTTCGAGACTCGGGAGTAAATCTATGCTAATCTACCTTCCCTTTTCTTTTTTCTTTTTTTGCAGTCTTTTTAAATACATAATAATTTAAATAAAATAATAAAATAACACGCTTACTTACCCTGCTATTTCTCTCAGTGTGCTCCAGTCCGGCTGTCTAGGCACGCCTGAGTGCCTGCTGCCAATGCCAATGATGGGCAGCACAGCGAACCCGCCCCACGCTGCTACCCACATGTGTCAGCCAGCCAGCCAGCCGGTCAGCTAGACCAAAGACCAGAGATGTATGGACGATCGGACATACAGCTGCGCAGTTCAGAAGACCAACCCAAGCAGCAGCAGCAGCAGCGCAGCAGCAATCTGCCCCATTCATGCTGGCAAAGTGCAGTGGGCGCACGATGAAGATGCTTTATGTTGCAAATTGAAAGCTGGACGTCCAATCTACTAGCTCTAGGTGAACCGACTGACTGCCGCCTAGCTGTAGGCAGGCCGACAAATGCAGACAAGCCGAGGCAGTGGCAGAGGCAACTATACGCGCGACTGCGCATCCATCTATCTGGCAGATACGATGTGCCTTGGCTAAATGGCGGATGTCGATAGTTGTGGCATTAGGCGTATGTTCAGCTGCTGCTGCTGCTGCTACTCTCTGACTCCAACTTTGTTGCCAGCTTGGGCACTGCCCCCGCAGCTGCTGTTTGCAACAAGTAGCAAGGCTGAGACTGCTGCCGCCCGTCTTCTGTATCTTGTTGGATATATACAAGATATTTTTTTTTAATGGCAGCCCAGCTACGATCTTCAACTCCTTGGCTTTTTCGTCAGATTTTTGTGAATGAAGTTGTTTTTACTTAGTGCGACCAGGCCAGAGCTCCATTATCGCACTGACATGTCTGCTTGTAGTAGCTACAGACAGCGTCGCCATCGTCGTACGACGTCGAGTATCTTTTGGCCGCGTGGCATTAGTTCGCTTAATGCCACGGCTGCAGCTTAAGCAATACCTCTGAATCCACTGGACCTCTCCTTCAACGAACGATCCGTTAGTCAGCCGCCTAATCTTGTTGTTCGTGTGTCACCTGTTGATGGATTTCGTTGTTTGATTAACATGGAAATGGCAATGGGACTTGATGTATTGAGTGAAGTACGACTGTGTAGTAGTAGAGTAGTATCTTTAAGTTTGCATTACTTGCGCCAATTTTACATTTAAGTGACTTTATCTAGACAATGTCTGTGAATCATTTGGTGTGCCTAGACGAATCATGTGTACACTTATGCAGTGTACGAAGGTAGTTCGATGAGTTAGTGGCGTTTTGTATGAATGAAGGGAAGCGTCCTGGCCATTGAACTGCGTTCATCCCTTCCCCTAGTGGGCTTGACTACGTCGCCAACGTAAATAAGCTAGTGTTAGCCACGTACGGCCCTGATGGAGCGCAAGAGTCCACTTACTTGGAATGTTAAACTAAACGCTGACAAATTATCAGTGGAAGAAAACGTGCTCCAGCAATATGGGTTGCAAACGAGCCAGTCCCACTAGCTCCTCGGGATACATAAGTAGATGTGACTAATACGTAAGGAACTTCACCCCTGCATCACGACATAGGGCTGAAGACGCTACAAATTAGCAGGCCTACTCAGTGGCGGATCCACGGGGGTTTCGGGTCCGACCCCCCGGTTGGAAAAATGGGTTGAAATGGTCTTTTGCGAGCTCTAAAATATATACACTTCGAAGTGAGGAACCACCCCTCAAGACCAAATCCTAGATCCGCACCTGGGCCTACTAGACATGAAACTAGATGACTTCTATGTTGCCAGACCAGATTGGCTAGAGGCCTCGACAACGCCAATCCTATAAAAAGTTTAAGATGGAAGTCATACAGAACCTTCTGCCGCAGTGCCCTGGCAAGGGGTTCCATAAGTAAATATTTATATTTTACCTGTTTTTGATAGACTCAATTCTAACTAAAAGTTTGGAAAGGAGTATGGAAGAAAGCATTAATGGTAGAAGTTGGCATGTCCTTGCCTTGAGGCTAATTACCAAATTGGATAAATTTAGACAAGATATAGCAACACTTCTTAAAGTCAAATCGCAACCCAAGGATGTTGGTATAATGATCTTATGGTCTTCCGAGCTTACGTCTGTCTATTATACCCTTAACCCTACAAATACTTCCAGCAACATCTTCAAGGTCACATATGCCCAACCCGTTTTTATGACCTTATATGCCCACTTTTTTTGGCCAACTAAAATGCATTAAGTCGAAAAACCAACCAGGTGCAGCGTTGCCACTTTTTTTTGAAAAAGAGTGAAATAAAGCAATGAAGTAATAAATAATACTAAATTTATATTGTTTTGTTCTTTGTACAATGTGACCAGGAACCCATTGACTAAAAAAGTTCGTAACCTCGACTCTTCATATCTATCAGAAACTTAATTTCCACAAATTGCATCCAACTTTGACTTTGATATTTATTTTTAATAGGTCCAAGATAATTTTTTATCACAGTTAGCAAAATAAATGTTGGCTCTTAGTTATTGCCTATCAATGTAAATGTTTCAAAATTGTTTAGTTTAATCTTGAAAAATTTTAAAGATAGCTTGTTTTTTTGCTCTTTAAAAATAGAAAATTGGATTTTAACATTCGATTGACGAGTTTTTTAAGCTTCTTCAAAAGCCTTTTGAATACCTATAATCCTATTTCTTTAAATATTATAGTAATGTCTTTATATTTGATTAATTTCTTAAAAATAAAGTTCACTCCATGATGGATGTACTCCATGATATCCAACGATAGTTACAAAGTTACTAAGTTTTTTAAGATTCGATTGTTCGAGCATCTCCCGAATTTTTTATTCTTTTTAATATATATGTTTTCTGATCTCGTAATGAAGATAGTAAGATAAAGGTTTATAAATCTTTAATTCAAAAGTTAATATGATATTTTGAGATATCTAATATCTTTATATTCTTTTTAAATCCTTTAAAAAAATTGGCTCCATGTGTTTTTTTATCCATTCCATGATTTTTAACGTAACTTTCAACATAACCTTTTTCGGGAACAAGGGTTAAAGCTACCCAAAAATTTGTTGAATATATTTCCAGTTAGTTTTTTTTTTAAGTAAGTATATGTGCGATTTATTTCCTTTAAAAAAAGTTCGATTGGGCTTAGATCAGCGTTGATATCCAACGATAGTTACAAAGTTACCAAGTTTTTCAATAATCGATAGTTCGAGCATCTCCCGAAATAGATATGTTTTCTGAGATCGTAATGAAGATAGTAAGATTAAGATTTATAAATCTTCAATTCAAAAGTGGATATTAGAGGCGTCTTATGATATTTTGGGTATTCGAAAAAGTTCGGTTACAAATTAGACCAAAAATTAAACACTTTTTCTGATATTTGAGACAAGCTGTATTAAATCAAATATGTGCCTTTTTGATCGATAACCTTTTGCCAGTTTTGGGCTAAAGTCATTATTCCATCTGTGTAGAACTTTTGAGTTATCTGAGCGAAAAACCGATCCAAGTGCTTTTCGCAGGCCTGCACGGAATTTAAATTTACACCATTAAGAGAGATCTGCCGAGATCGAAACAAATGATAATCTGAAGGCGCAATGTCCGTGTTATATGGTGGATGCATCTTAACTTTCTTGGTGTCAATCCTGGCTGTGGTACCATTTTCGAAGCTTTACATTGCTTCGACTATGATCTTTTTCACACATTATTGTCGTACGTGATCCAATTTTCATCGCCCGTATTCATTCGCTTTAGAAATGATACGATTTCATTCCGTTTTAGCAGTGATTCCCAAATGGGCATTCGGTCAATTAAATTTTTCGAATACCCAATATAAAAAAACGTCAGAGGTTTAAATAATGGGGTATCGGACTTTTCCACTTTCTTTACAAAGACAACTTTTTGGCATATTTTATTTCATTCCATGGGCTTAAATGAATTAGAAATGGAATTATATCAGTAAAAGTCAGCATCTACCTTGAGTAAATTTCGTTATAATTATTATTTTATAAGAAAGCCAGTAAAATTTTCGAAGTTAACCTAGTTACCTGCTATGGTTATAACCAACTCATGTTGGGCGTAGATTAAACGTTGGTTGAAGAGGGATTTCCTTCTTCGGGCTTGTTTCACAGACTCACCGTTGCGGGAATCCATACTACCCAGATATTCCTTTAGTCTACAAAGTCCAGAAAATAAATCATTCAGTCTTCTAAGAGAGTTCTAATCACTTTTGCAGGTTTGCTTAAGTTATAGGAACCGAGAAGTCGCTTCAACCAGCTGAGACTGGTCCTACCTGGTCTGCAATTTGTAAAGCTCTCTTTTTCAATTCAAGCTAGTTCTTGAGGATGTATGTATGGCCTGTTAGCCAGCTGAGAGAAACGCGGGTTTCTTAAAGCTTTTATAGTTACTTCCAGTTCCAGGCACTGAGCTGTTGACCATTGAACAAAAGATAGGATCAGGAGAGACAGTTCGGGACTCTCCCGGCTAAACAAAGCCCGTCCCAACTATTTTTGAATATTCTGAGTTTCATTAACTAACTATATCGACAGGTAAAAAGTTCAACTTTAGCAATGGCTCATAGTGAAAAGTTGTTGGCACCCACTTCTGTGTCAATGTATCAAATAAGAAAACTTGGCGTCAACCATAAAATGTACTTAGAAACTTTTCTAACACGGTCAAAGTAATTTCGTGGCTGCGCTGAAATTTCAAGAAGATAAAAAATACCGCCCATATTTTAAGATCTACCCTTACCAAAGATTTTGGCCTTTATGGGGCCGGCTACGATCTGTTTAAAGTTCAATACATTTCTGTTTTTACGAAACATACCAGGCAATAGCAGTTTCTAAAAAATCTCCTACTCACCCATGGTAGACCGACTTCAAAAGCAGATTAATCCTAGCAGAAAATCCTAACACCCAACACAACTTGAACTGATGCCAATCATTAACAACTCCAACTGAAAGCTAAGATCCAGTCGTAATCCTAAACACTAACTCAAAATGATTGCATTTGGATGCAACCTACCGCATTACGGACTCAAGAACTATTAACAAAAGTCAACACTCAAATCTACAACAATCTGTACAAACTACAACAACATAATCAACAAGAACACTCGCCATGCTCAAGAACTATCTGTGGGTTTGTTTCCAACAACAACAACAACAAGGATAAAAAATATATATAAAAAAATATAAAAAATGCTACAACAAATGTTTAAATACCCATGCAACATATATAGCAAACCATGTACAATGGCATTGTACACATCCCCAAGGAATTTTCGAAATGCAGCAGGACAAATCTATAAACGAGCAACAAAACCAGCAGCAACAAGTGGTTCAGATACAACAACAACAACTCCAACAACCTCAAATCAAAACGGAAGCATGCAGCATCCAATACATAAACCAAATCCACGGCCAGCGCCCAGTTTAGAGTCCGACCGAGTCAAGCCAAGTCGAGACGAGTTGCATCGAATCGCATCGAATGGAATCGAGTCGAGTCGAGTCGCGTCGATTTGAACCGAACCGAGTGAAGTCAGCGCCACATATAGAGTAGTTTGTACATGGATGGCTTTTTGGTACGACATGGCAAAAGCATTTGGAAAATGTAATTTACAACGCGAACTGTGGCACAAAAATGTACAACATACAACAACAAAAAACAGCAACAACAACAAAGCTGGGAAAGAAGAGCATAATTCAGGAAGTTCAAGTTGAAATACTCTAGAAAGTGGGATACATCAAAAGGAGCTGCTTAGGATAATAATTTGCAAAAGTCTAGCTGGAGGAGAGAAAATAGAATTGTCTATAAGCTGAGTATAGTAAGTAAAGAAAAAGGATTGGATTTTCTGAGTCAAAAATTTTGTATTCTTCTTAGGTACACTTCTATATATATTTGATCTTTAATGTCATACTTGCTATTTATAAACTATTTTTAAGCTAATAGTTAAGATACAAATCATAGATGCTTCTTGAAAATTTAGATATTTTTTTACTAAGCCCTAAAGTTTTTTATTTAAAAAGTTAAGCTCTAAGGTATATATAAAAAGGGAATCAAGGCTTATACAATAAATAAATATTTTTAGATTATCTTTTTCTTTAAAAAAAACATCTTATACCTTTGCTATACTCAAATAGCGCTGTCATCCTGAATTGGAATCATTCCAGACCAGAAATTTTGTCCTTAAATTATTAAACAAATAGTTAGGAATTTTGTGATATCGCTTAAGAAGGTATTTTTCTAGACGAAAATACATTTTTTAATCAATGCTTTAATAGGAATCTTTTTAGAACTATGTCAGTGCTCGGCACGGTCCTATCTCGCGTATATAAGGATTAGTGGTGTCGACATACGTACAGAACACGTACACGCCACATGCACTTGTGCGCGCAGCAACAGACACGAGACGGCAATGCTGATGTTTGTGTTGAAGCGTTGTGACGTCACTGCGTCACTTATACCATCATCATTAATTAAACCCTGAAAATGCAGAGTTTTTTAGGGTAATTTTTGCTCGAGAAATTCGAAAATGGCATTAATTTTTTTTTTTTTTCTTTCGAACCGTTTTCGAGATTTTTTCGAAGAACTTGTTTTTGGGGTCAGTTATTCGTAAAGATCTCGTAATAAATTTTTTTCGAGATATTTTCGAAAAACATGCTTTTGGTCACTTATTTCAGCTATTCGTCAATATCTCGTGAGCTAAATTTTGTATCGACAGAAAAGACGATTAGATCGAAAGGTATAATGTGACCTTTACAGTGATATACGATATCTAAAGATTGAATCAAGTTACAAGAAACCAAAGTCGAAAAACATTTTCAACCATTTTCAAAAATTACATGAACAACAAAATCGGGTAAGAACTGCACATGCTATGGAAACATAGTCTAATGATATTTTATTTCGGTAAAACATTTTGTACACAAGATATGCAAGAATAACTAAAAAAAAGGACCCAAAACATGTTTTTCGAAAAATTTTGAAAACGGTTCTTAAGAATAAAAAAATGTGATTTTCGTGTTTCTCGACCCAAAATTATCCTTAAAAATACTTTTATTCGAAGGTTCAGGTCTAGGCACTATAGTATTTTTGTTTCAAAGAATTCTAAATTTGGCAATTTTTTTTGTTTATAGAAAATCTTTGTTTTTGAAAAAAATAAATGAATTTAAACTTGTCCAATTTTTTTTCGAAGTGAAATTTTATTCGATTTTAAAATTTGTAAATTTTTTTCGAACGCAGAATTCAAATTCAGGAAGTCTTTTTTTTATGAATTAAAATTTGTTATAACATATATTTTAGAAAAAACCGAACAAAGTGAGGCCTTTACTAGTTTAAAGGATATAATTTTTTTTACAAAACCAAGTAATGCAAAATCATGCAAATTTGTTTCGAACACATGATATAATTTATATTTTCTGAAATCTGTTTCGCAAAATTCGAAATCAGAAATTGCTGCCCTTATTATATAAAATTTTTCTATATAATAGATTACTTTCACATAAAAAAGAGTAATCTAAGGCAGCTTTAAATACATTTCTTAGAGTTTTTGAAAATGCTGCCAAAATCTTTTTTAAGGACTTAATTTTTGATTAAAGAGATCGAGTTGTAACAAATTTTTAGGAATTTTTTGATGCAAGTCCTTTTACAATCTCACATTTGAGTCATCTAATCTGTATGGGGAATTTTAATTTTATGGATTTATAAATGTTTTGAAGTGAGAACCTTTCAGCACATTTTACAAACTTTAAAGTCTTTTTTGAAATCTGGATGAAAATCGCAAAAATTGGAACTTGCGGCTGTTTTAAAAAAAATTTTTTAAATGATGTTTGTACAAACTATGTTCGAATAATAAAAGATCGTATAGATTATTTAAAAGCAAAGCTCTTTTAAAAGATATCCAGATTATGATATTTAAGGTTTTTACCTTTTGTGGCGCAGAACCTAAATACTTTCGAATACGAATTTTTTTTTCAAAATAAGACCTTTTTACAATTCTAAAGATCTTTTCAATCATTTGAGTCGTAGAAGGCGATTTCTAAATTTATTTGAACAGTTTTTTATAGACCAAAATTGGTTCACCATTTAAAAGTTGTTATGGTCATTCAAAAGTTAACTGCCCAGCATAAGAAAATTTTCGAAAATTTGGGTCGTAGAATCTGAGTTCGAAAATTTTGTATGGATTAATATTTTATGTCCTTGTAAAAAAATATATAAATATATTTGTAGTCTTTTCTGAAATTTGGAACTTTGGTTTTTTGTGAAATGAAATTACCAGTTTTTTTTTTTTAATTTGGGTAATACAATTTTTTTTTTTTGTAAAAATGCAATTTAAACGTGTTTGTTTTAAATCTGGGTCCTTAAACTCGCAATCGCAAAGATATTTAGGGGCTGTGCCCATACTACGTTCAGGGGAAGGGAAGGTCTTGAAAATACCACGCTTGGGCACTGGCTCGGGGGGGCGTTTTTGTCACGTAATCAACCAATTTTTTGGGGGGTTTTGGCATATATGTACTACTATGCTTAGTCACCGAAGTGTAAAAATTTGGTCCCGTAGTGAGGGCACGGTCCCTCATGGGGATACAATTTGTTTTATAAAAAAAAAAACGAATAATGCAAGATCAAAAAAAATTATTTAGATTATTTCCCACAATTTTTCATAAGGCTTCTATTATTCGAAATGGAATCCAACTGCCAAAAGCAACGATATACACAATAGAAATCGGAGAAAAACTTCAAATTCAAATTTTAAGCTTCGAAAATATAATTCATTATAAGTCCCCGAATGGACTTTGTAATCTGGTGCTTTCCAAAATCACCAGAATCCGTATATCCGTAATATTGACTCTAACCTCTTTTTCCTGTTTTTTTATTTTTTGGTATTCCATGTTAACTAAATATTATAAAGCTCCAAACCAAGCATGAACTAATAGAAGAACAAGAAGAGAATATGAGAAGGCAGAGTTTGGTGACCTTTTAATTATAGCCATAACTTAAAATGTATTTGATAGTAAGGATACTACGACGATACTAAAGTTTATAAGTTTGAGATTTGAAAAGCACTAACTTCACTTTTTTGTTGACTTCTTTGCGTCTGTGCCTGACTTTCTAACAAAGTGAATATACCCGCTCCTAGAGTATAACAATTACATTTGAGCATCACATCAACGAGAATCAGCTTCACCTGCCACCGATCTCACACACACACACACAGAGATGACTTTGCACCAAAGTTGAAAAAGTAAACGACCGACGAACTGCACCACTTTGTAACCAAGTTCCAAGCGGAGATTTTTTTTTTTCTTGCTCTTTTTTTAATTTGAACCTGCGCAACGCTTAAGCTTCTGTGCAAAGAGTTTTTCTTTTAATTTGTTGTTGCAACAATTCCTGCCGCTGCCGTTGACGTCGCTGCTGGCGTCGCTGCTGCTGCGGATGCTGCAACTCCTGCTGTTGACTCTGTGCTGCTGCGCTTCATAGAGCATTTTTCATTAAATTCCTGAATTAAGGCATTCCAGTTGCTGTCGCTGGCTTCGTGCTTGATGTTGCTCATGTTCTGAAATAAGAGCAACATTGCAACATTGTCCAGTGAGCCACTGGATAGCAACAATCCAAAGCCAGACCCAGACCAAAACTAACACGACGACATGGTGACGTCGCCGTTGAAGTCAAACGTTGGGGCCGTGCCTTTTCGCTACTAGCCAGCAACCGGTAGTTGGTGCTACCCGCTTTGGGGGCACCTCAATTGCATGTTGCATGTTACTTCTTCCTGTGTGGAATTTCATATTTTTTTGTTGCAACAATGCTGTTATTGTTGCTGTGGTCGATGGTTGTTGCCCCTTTTTGGAGGTTCCACTGCTGCGCGCTTTGAACCAAAAGGCCAAATGCAGTGTCAACATATTCCATAAAGTGCAAGTTCTGATTTTGGAGTTGAAGAGGCATGAGAGTAGATATCATGCCACGGAAACCACTCTAGTTAGTAGTTGCTAAAGGTGCATGTTGAAATTTGATACGCCACGGACTGTTGCAAGCCATATGAGATCTTCTCATGAAACTGTTTGCATGTAACCAGTTGGTAGATTATAATTGATTATTGGGAGTGCAATAAAAATACAATCAAAATGAAGGCGATTTTTTTACTGGAATTAATTTTAAGTGAAAATATAATGCAATAATAAACTATTTTTTTCGTGGGATTAAATCGAACTTCCCTTTATTATGTAGAATTAAAAAAAAATTATTTGTTGTTTACAGAAATCAGTTCAATCCCTTTGTTCCTCAAGAAAATCTTCTACAACTTTAAGGATCTCAAAAACATGAGATGGTATTTGAATACTCATCTCAGAAAACTTTCGAGAGAGAGAGAAAAATCATAAAAGGAAAACTTTAGAATGATAACCAGATTGAGAATGGGACACAGCGTCCGATTGACACATTTTGCCCAAAGACACAGCAAACATCCACACTTCGCCTCAGGACCAGCTCTATGATGGTGATAGGAGTTGTATTGGAGCACTAATATCCAAAAAGATGCACGTTTCCCTAAACGACTTCTGCCATAGCTGCGAAGTCGGTGAGGAGACATAAAGCATCCAAAACTTGTACTCAGTGCAATGGCTGGAAAAACCTTTCTTCAAAGAACTAAGCTGTCTAGTAAATCTGCTCATTGCGTTTTTTTTTCGAGTCCTTAAATTAGTGACAGGAGTTGTGTCGGGCACTAGTAACCGAGAAGACATATGTTCTCCAACACGAGTTTTGTCGTAGCTGCGGAGACGGGAAGGAGTCACTTAAAATAGGGACAGATATATTATTATTAGTTCCTGGGTGTAAGTACAATAGATATGCAGAAGTCAAGACACCGCTCTAAGTAAGACCATAGAGCGGAGACGAAGTTTTTCCATGATTGTCTGTCAAGAGCTTTTTAACCGGATTTCACTCCATGAGCCGAACTGCCGATGCTTAGCGTGTATAGAGCGCAACCACGTGACTCGTGGGCGGCCAAGCCTACGTGACCTTTGGGGATTCCACGCGAAGGTAATTTTCGCAATGTCGGTGTTGTCTTTCCGGAGTTCTTTCCTTCGTTTTTGTTTCCATGTTAAGTTCTTCACAGGTGATTACAGAGTATGTGTCAAGATGAAACAGTACTCATTATTTAGTCCGGCCGAGTACCATAACGACGCGGAATAATATTTAGGGTGACTCCGACTTACGGAAGTTGTAGGCGCCGCTGTTGACTGAGCTAAATGCTTTGTTCCTCCGCCACCGCCTTAAACTGTTGTTCCCTGAAGATATCTACAACGGTCTACTATCTCTCGTTTGTCTCCTACCTACTTGGTTACCAAGTCTTTTAAAAGTTGACTAGGATTAACAGGGGCACCGCGAGAAAGTGAGAGCAGAAGAAATAAAGCAACCAAATCCTATACTGTGTGCCTGGAAAAGCTTCAAAGAACTGAGGTGTCTGGCAAAACTGCCAATGGCTCTTCATTTCAAATCTTTAAAATAGTAAAAGGTGTTTTATTGAGGCACTAATAGCCGAGAGGATGCATGATTCTCAACACGAGTTCTGCTATAGCTAAGCAGACAAAGCATCCAAACCCTATTATGTGACTGTCCTGCGCTGGAAAAACCTTTCTTTGCAGTACCGAGATGACCGGAAAAACTCTCCATCAACTTTTTTCTAAGTCTTAAAATATTTTAGAAAAAGAGAGATTAACTACCAGATATCCCAATGGGGACCACCTTTGCAGTCCGATCTCGGCCTCTAGCTCGTCTAACCTTCTTCTGCGAAAACCTTCGAATTTCTTTGAACTCATCTTATACTTGATTTAGATACACCAATAGAGCCCACTCATTTAATTCTTAACTTTTATAATTAAAATTTAATAACAGCACTCGACTTAGGACTTGATTGGAGCTGCTTAAATATTACTAATCCCAAAGCCTATCCGCCGTAATATTAAGATAAGAAGAATTATACAATCATAAAAGCCAAACTAATATTGATTAAATCAATTAGCAATATAAAAACATCTGCAAATAGTTAAGATCATCATATGCTGCCTAGGTGCCATAATGATAAGAGCCAACTCTGCAACCACTCTATTACCAACTTTCCAACACTGCCATCAAAAGAGTCAAACACAAATGAATGCAGAGCATTTTCTAACTTCCTTTTGCCAATAGAATAAAAAAAACCGCTAACACAGCAGCTAAATAAAGTGGTATGACGACGACTGCGACCGAGCATCCCGACCAACCGACGAAGCGACCACTGGCGACCCAAAGCAATGCGAGTTAGGATTGCAAGCAAAGGAAAACAACAACAAAAAATACAAGCAAAACGAAAAACAAGAGCACAAGATCAAGCACAGCGTCTGTCCAAGAGAGTTGACCAGACCGACGACCAACTAGATACAGATATGCGCGTCGTGTATACAAGTCCGAGGGAGGCCTACGAAGGTGACTGGCGACAAAGGCGAAGTAGGCGATGCCGCTGCCAATGCACAGTGGGGCAAGAAACAACAAAACAGGAAGTAAAAAGTTTAAACAGAAAATATTAATATTTTTAAAAGAATAAGCTTTATAAAGGTTGTGACGGTATTTTAAACTCAAAACGTACTCTTCAGAAATGGTTTTAGAAAAAACTTTTAAAAAAAAAAGAAATCTATTAGTATTTGTTTAAAAAAAAAAAAAAATTTACTTTATTAATAAATAATTTAATTCAACTCATTGTATTCTTTATATAAAATAATTGTCCTCCTACAACTTTATTAGGTTCACTCCTTAAATCTTAAGTCATATTTAACTTGTGTTCTTTCTTTCTTTCTAAGTTTTTTAACCGTAATCGGAGAGCCACTAATAATAAATAAATTCTCAGAATTCAGACATAACCTGAGCATTCCCAAAGGAGATTACTTTAAAAAAATTCCTATACATTTTGACTACCCAAAAAAAAAATTGCACTATTTGCACAAAATTACTTTTGAGTATGATTTAAGACGTATTAAGGTACACTGTGCCAAAAATTTATTAAATTGCAAATGCTAAAAGTTTCAAATGAAAGCTGACTTTTTAAATTTTGTAAGCTTTCGTGATAATTTACAGAAAACAATACCTATTTTTACCATGATACATATAGCTAAAAAACTTCGTTAACTTTATTTTTTCTAAATATTACTTTTAAGAAAAAATAAAATTGGGCTTATAAATTTTTTACCTCTAAAATATTATTATGGAAATTCCAAAAATATTCCCTAATGCGATTAACTAATGGTAATCTGAGCCCATTGCGCACTGTCAAAATTATAACCTTTTTAATTTTAAGCAAATCTTTACAAAACCTTTTTGTACAATTTTTTGAAAATTTAATTATGAAAAATCGGAAAAAAAAAATTAAAATAATGAGTCTTTAAATAAATCCCAAAATAAACTTCTGTTATCGGAATTGTAAAACCATAAAATATGAAACAAAAATGTTTATTTCTTTATCTAAATTGTCATACCTATAACCAAATAACTACAACCTTTAAAGAGTCAGTACTGCAAGTCTCATACATTTTTTGCAAGGTACGGCTTCTTGGCTCAATGCTTGGTCTCAGGTTCAAAAACCGTTTTGAGGTGTCCTCCAATTATGTGCATGCCTAAGAATTTTGAACACATTTTTTATTCTGTTGCCTGCTGCCAACTTTGAGGTAAGTAAAAAGAAGAAAAACTTGAGCCATTTCAACCAATTTTTTTAGATTATCGGGTTCTTCAGGGTTACATAGGTTATTACGAGGATGATGTGCCCTCTGCTTGCTTTTCTATAAATTTATTCTAAAGAATGATATGTGTATATTTAATGTACTAAGCCCTATACCTTTTGTGTACTGTGTTGAAAATCCAAGCAGAAAAATAAATGATGACGATGAGAACAACGACTACCAAAAACGTTTTTATGAAGAGAACTAGAACAAACTTTTTTTTAATAATGGGCGGCTCAACTATAAAATAAAATTTAAATTTGTCAAATGATAAGCTTAAATAAATATAATCGATAAGGTTAAAATAACAAAATTAATTAAAAAATTCAATTGTATAAAGGAAACATTTGCGCAGAAAACTGGTTTAATTTACTATGGTAGCTATATGAATAGTGGACCAATTTTGATCAAACGTCACAAAAATGTTCAGTGGTCCAGAAAAAAATGCAACTGGCATCAATTTAGAAGCGTTATTTTTAAAACGCAAACGCAGAACTATGGCACTGTACAAGTGAAGTTCCTATCGGCACCGCGATAAGAACACGCAAGTGGCGTTGGATTGGCCATGCTCTCAGGAAACATCGAAGCAGCATTGTCAGGATGTCCCTGGAATGGAACCCTCAAGGAAGCAGACGAGTGGGAAGACCAAAGGCAACCTGGCGACGTACAATACTTAACGAATTGTCCCTTCACAACATCAGCTGGGCACAGTAAAGCAAACTGCGCCTAACAGATTCCGGTGGAAAGTTCTTGTAGAAGCCCTAAGCTCCCTGGAGGAGTACTAAGAGGAAAAAAAAAAAAAAAATTTTTAAAACTTAAAAAAAAATGCTAACATTTATTTGTGGGTTTCATATTAGTCTATACTACACAATTGTGTAAAGTATGATCAAAATTGGTCCACTAATTTATATAGCTACCATACAAACATTGAACCTGCTCTCTCTTTTAAAGAGAGGCACGTTTTGCAAGGAAAAATTTTAAATTTAGTTTGAAATACAGAAACTGTTTGGGATGCAGCTCAAAACACAAAAATTACATAGATATCCAAGTTCGAACTGGTTTGCAGCTATAACTCCAAATTTTTTTGATTGCCGACCAAATTGATGTGCAACCACTGTGCCACAGCGACGTAGTCAGCGCAGTCGCAGATACACTTTAGGGGCCATGACATGACTCGCATACGAATTATTATAAACGATCTGGCGCAAAAACTAACAAGCGCTGTGCCAAATGGGCGCAACGCTGCCGAGGTGATGGCAAAAGGCGATGGCAATGGCGACGACGACGACGACGACTATGACGATGACTTGGAAGACGACAACGACGACGACGGCGGCCAGCAAAAGTTATGGTGGCCAATTGCAAAGTTAATGGAGTTTGGCTACTCCAGCAGCGCGTCCAGCCTCAACCAGCAGCGGATGCCACAGCCGGCTACTGCACTATCACAAGCAGCTACTAGCAGACCTGCCCTGCCCTGCCCTACCCGGTCCTGCCCTGGCCCAAGCTGTGGCCTGGTCAAGATTGAACTTAATTTTGCACAAATGCAATTTATAGAAAATTGTTGCCACTTGTTTTCAAGTTGATGGCAAAACCGGCAGCGGCAGCAACAGCGTCCAACTTGGAGAAATGGCAACTGGCCAGGCCAGGCCGGGACAGGCCTAGTAGTGGCTCGATCTCTGGCCAGCAAATGATAATAAATGCAGGTAGCCGCCTGGCAGCGCGCCCATTATTTAAATTTTTGCAAAATTAACAATTAAAATGTCTAATGGTAAAATGCGTTCAAGCCACTCTGGCCGGGATTGGCCTGGACCTAGGCCTAGACCTGGCTTAGCCTTAACTTTTGCTGCTATCATAAAACTAACCGTTGAGTTCGTTCAGTCATAATTTTCAGCGCTTGCTCTCACTATCTGGGTGCACAATGGCTTCTAGGAAGTGCAGCTCATCAGCAGCGTAACTGCGGCGGCTGCACTGATGCACTGCAATTACTAGCGATACTTGCCACTAATCATGCCCCATGACAAAGTAAGCGCTGAAGTGTGCTATGTGGCAGACAGCAGCGGATTTGCATGCAAAGGAAGTGGAAATTGCGCTGGGATTAGCGTTTATGGCGTTTATGGCATTTAATAAAGGTTATTCCAAGAGGAAATACCCTTAGCGTATACCAAACATCATAAACCTTGAGTAACAACAACGAAACTTTACGATTCCCGTATCAGGTAGTTGTTACTGGACTACCTACTGTCTATAAAAACCGCGCTACGCAGATGCGGGCGAGCCAGTTGCTTTTTGAAACCAACCGAATGAAATTAGAGAAATTTTTATAAAACTTGAATAAAAAATGTTGGTTATACGTTACCTAATTGCTTTGGTGTTCTCCGTCTTTATGATGGCCACCTCGCTTAAGATTGAGGCGCGTTATAAACGCCACTATAAAATTTCAACGCCCAATCGTCTAGTGTTGCAAATGGAGCGAAATGCAGCTGCAACAAAAAATCAAAATGCGGAAAATTTGGAGCGCAGACGTTTGAGATTGTGAGACAAAATTGTGATATTACAAAAAAAGCAGGTCGTACATTTGGAATCCATCGAGCTGCAAATGACAACATAAGATGATATTAAACAGTTCAATGAAAGCTACGCAAACGAAATCTGCAACACTTTTTATGGTAAGCATACAAATTTCGATCAAAAACATACGATTTAAAAGAAAGTCCTTAATTCACAGCGATAGTGATATTAGAAAATTAAAGATACCCCATAACAAAATATCTGAGGAAGTTCAACTCATCTAAGAAGCAAAAGATGGGGCTCTGCTACGAATTTCGATTTGGACTTAAGAACAAATTTCATAGACCTAAATTTCAACACAAAAAGAAACCTAACCTCAAACTTAAAGTACAATCCTGACGAAAAAAAATGAGGTTAGAATTGTAAAACGCCAAAAATCTTAATTTAGTCGAAATCGGAACAGCAAGCAGTCCTGAAAATAATAAAAATACTTGATATACAATATGCTTCGAATAGATAAAAAAAAATTCTAAAAAAATTTAAACAAACAATGAAAGATATGCCATCAAATAAAGTATAATTAAAAATTATAATTTTAGGTTGATGTATATAATATATAATTAAAGGTTGATAGTTTAAAATCTAAAAATTAAATTGTATTTTAGCTAAGAAAACTTAAAAAAAAAAGATGAAAATCTTTGAGAAGTTAAGTTACTTTAGCTTAGTAAGACGAATTAAGAATTGTGATCAGAAAACTCAAGAACTTCAGACGCCAAGATCTGGAAATTTATGTTAAGACCGAAATTTCATATGAAACTTTTTCTAAACTTACCAACGAGATATTTTAAAAATTCGCTATAGTTTCGTATTAAAACTCTTACCTTAAATGAATTTATAATATACATACATTTATAATATATATATAATAAGGGAAAAAAAACTTACGAGTGAAAAAATATTTCAAAAATGTTCATAAATCAAAGATAAATTCATAATTGTGATAAGAAAACTCAAAAACTTCAGACTTGAAAAGTTATGCTTAGTCCGAAATTGTATTCTGTTCTTTCTTTAAAAATACGCGTTTGTTTCAAATTGTAACATTCATCTTAAATAAATTGAAAATTATCTGTGAGAAAAAGTTACTAGTGAAAAAATATTTCAAAAATGTTCATAAATCAAAGATAAATTCATAATTGTGATAAGAAAACTCAAAAACTTCAGACTTGAAAAGTTATGTTTAGTCCGAAATTGTGTTCCCTTCTTTCTTTAAAGATACGCGTTTGTTTCAAATTTTAACTTTCATCTTAAATAAATTAAAAATTATCTGTGAGAAAAACTTACTAGTGAAAAAATACTTAAAAATTATTCATAAATCAAAGATAAATGACTAATTGTAATAAGAAAACTCAAAAACTTCAGACTCCAAGATTTTAAAATTTTATGTTTAAGGCCTATACGCAGTTCGAAATATTTCGCACGGAATGACAAAACTTTATATCAAAAAAAATCCCATCCGTGCGAAAATTTTCGAACTGCGTATGGGCCTTTAGTCAGAAATTTTCTATGAAATTTTTCTCTACTACCTAAAAATACTTTAATGATAACCCGTAGTTTGAAACTTAAACGTTCTCTTAAATAATGGCACGTAAAGAATGGGAAACTTAAAAAGGAGATATATAAAAAATTTGCATAATTTCAAGTTGAATTAAAAATTTAACTCAACAACTTCAGACCCCAAGGCTTGGAAATTTATATTTAGTCCGATATACTATTAAACTTTTTTTTTACAATATTCCTATAAATACCTGAGATATACTTAAATAAAATCAAAACTGTGCGGCAGAGCTCAAATTTTGAAACTCATTTAATTAATACGTAAATTTGAAAGTCAATAATAAGAAAAAAAAAAAAAACTATACCTAAGCATCGAATAAATAGTTTTAATTCTACATTAAACTTTTAAATATAGGTTTGAATTAAAGATGATGGAAAAATACCAAAAACTATAAGAAATATTTTATTCAGATTATTCAATAACTTCATTAAAAAAACATATATAATAATAAATTTTGAAAAAAATTTTTTAATACAAACTGTTCAAATACAAAATATCTTCAGAGCGGATTTTCGAATTCCGCTAAAAAAAATTAAGACCAAAAATTATAGGAAAAAATTTAAGAAATAATCGTAAATATTGAAAATATTATTATTATAAAGGGTGATTTTTTTGCTATTTGATTTTTCAACCTAATTGTTCTGACTACTCACGCATGTTCCATGACATATGTCAAAGTCAAAAATACTCAGTTAGCATTACCATTTCATCATGGAAAGACTTACGCCCGAACAACGTTTATAAATTATTGAATTTTATTACCAAAAATCGTGCTCAGTAAAAAATGTGTTTAGAGCACAGCGCACATTTTACGGTCGTCATAATCGACCTTCTGAGCAGGCTATTCAAGCTCTTGTTACCAAATTTCGCACCAATTTTACTTTATTGGACCTTCAACCACCAAATCGTCTACGTAGAGTGCGAACTGAAGAGAATATTGCTGCTGTGGCAGCCAGTGTCTATTCGGCGTTGTTCGCCGCAGTTGGGTATGTGTTATTCGACCACATGGAACATTTTACGCAAGGATCTTGGTTTAAAACCACACAAATCATACAGTTGGTGCAAGAACTAAAGCCGGGCGACCTGGCACAACGTCGCGTGTTCGGTGAATGGCCTTTGGAGATGCTCGATGAAAATCCACTTTTTTATCGAAAAATTGTCTTTAGCGATGAAGCGCATTTCTGATTGAATGGCTACGTCAATAAGCAAAATTGCCGTATTTGGAGTGAAGAGCAACCAAAAGCATTTCAAGAGCTGCCAATGCATCCACTAAAATGTACTATTTGGTGTGGTTTATGGGCCGGTGGCATCATTGGACCAAAAAAAATTGCCAAAATTTGACTTTTCGGTTGGAAGCGGTCACGGTCAACATTTACATGAAGTAATAAATGGCAAAGATTGATTTACAACTTCAAATAAAAATTGTAAGCATTTTTGCACATTTTTGTTGTTTTTTTTTTTAAATTTAAGCCAACCGCTTAAAAAATCACCCTTTATTAGTCAATTATTATTTAGTCAAGTACCATTTGGTATATAATAGTAGGCAAACAAATCGCAAAGATTGATTTACAACTTCAAATAAAAATTTAATACATTGTGCAAATTTTTGTTTGTTTTTTTTTTAAATTTAAAAACCAAACGCTTAAAAAATCACCCTTTATAATAATAAACTAAAAAAGTTAAAAAAGAAATTAATGTTATCATAGATATTTAGCACAAGTTAATATTTGAAATTCGAAAATATTTTAAAAATTAAAAAAAAAAAATGAAACCCTTTTTAAGCCAGTTTATTCAAAAGTTAAAAAAAACTACTTTATATTTTAATATAATACCAAAAAATCTTATATTATATATATAAAATAAAACGTTTGCGCGAATGCTACAAACAAATTTAAACAAAAATAATTCTAAAAATATATTTTAAGATTTTAAGACATTATAAATTTAAATTTTTTCAATTTGAGTATCGAAAAGTCTTACAGATATAAAAAAAACGATTTTGGGAAAACTAAAAAGAAGAATAAAATAATTAAAATAAAAAAATATTGAAAAAATGTAACAAATCTAAAACTCGCTTTTTAAACCAGTTAAGTCAAAATTTAAAAAAACAAAATAATATTTGAATATCGAAAATTCTTAGACATATAGAAAAAACAAATTTCAAAAATATTTAAGGCAAAACTATTGAAAAAAAAAATAGCAAAAAATAAAAGTCTTAGAAAATTGGAAAACAATTTTTTGAGAAAATTAAATAAAATTCAAAACAGAACTTTAAAAAAAAAATGTGTTAAAAATCTAAAAAATAAAACTCTTTAAAACCAGCTTACTTTTTCAGATTTAGTATTTTAAGTTAAAATAGTTTTTGATTTTATAAAAATAAACTGTTCAAATTTTAATAATTCTTCTGACTTAATGATAACTTAATACTTGATTATCGAAAAATATTAGAGACGTAGAAACAAAACAAACAAAAAAGATTTTGGGAAAACTAAAAAAAAAAGAATAAAAAAATTAAAATAAAAAATGTATTGAAAAAATGTAAGAAATCAAAAAAAAATTAACATCTTAAGACTAATTAAATTTAATTTTTTCAATTTGAGTAGGGAAAAGTTTTACAAATGCAGAAAAAAAGATTTTGGGAAAACTAAAAAAAAAAAGAATAAAAAAAATATCGAACAAATTTAAGAAATCAAGAAAGCCTTTTTTAAACCAAAATTTAAAAAAACAACTTAATATTTGAATATCGAAAATTCTTAGATATATAGAAAATACAAACTTCAAAAATATTTAAATTGAAAATAATAGCAATAAATAAGTCTTGGAAAAATGGAAAAAAAGTTTTTGAGAAAATTAAAAAAAATTGAAGACAGAACTTTAAAAAAAATGTATTAAAAATCTAAAAAAAAACAAAAATCGTTAATACCAGCTTACTTTTTCAGATTCAGTATTTGAAGTTAAAATAGTTTTTGATTTTATAAAAATAAACTGTTCAAATTTTAATAATTCAGAAGACTTAATGACAACTTAATACTTGATTATCGAAAAATATTAGAGACGTAGAAACAAAACAAACAAAAAAGATTTTGGGAAAACTAAAAAAAAAGAATAAAAAAATTTAAATAAAAAAAAATTTAAGAAATCTAAAACTCACTTTTTTTAACCAGTAATGTCAAAATATAAAAAAATAAATTAATATTTGAATATCGAAAAATCTTAGACATATAGAAAAAACAAACTTTAAAAATATTTAAGACACAACTATTTTAAAAAAATAACAATAAATAAATGTATTGGAAAAAATAAAAAAAAGTTTATGAGTAAATTTAAAAAAAATTGAAGACAGAACTTAAAAAAAAAATGTATCAAAAATCTAAAAAACTAAAAAGAAAATAAAACACTTTTTGAAACCAGTTTACTTTTTCAGATTTAGTATTTTAAGTTAAGTTTTTGATATTATAAAAATAAACTGTTTTAAAATTTAACTTACGCAAAAGACTTTCTGACAACTTAATACTTGAATATCGAAAAATTTTAGTCAGAAACAAAAAAAAATTTAAAAAATGTTACTTCTAAAAAAAAAATTGAATAAACCAATAAACTTTTAGGATTAATTAATTTAACTTACAAAAGTTTTGCTTCTACATAAATAAAGTATGTTTAAATTTTCATTTACTTAAGAGCTTTAAGAACTTACGATATACATATTTCAAAATAAACATTGAAAATTCTGTTTATAAACAGCGCACCAAAAAAAATTTTCCATTTTTTGTATATATTTGTATGTATATAACTTTATTTATAGATAATATACATAAATTGTTTTGGGGGTCCTTTTATTTCAAATAACAATTATTTGGCATAAATATATAATAATTTTGTTTTTTTTTTTTACAATTCAAAGCTGAAACAATTAATTTACAAAAGGAAATTTAATTTCATACGCAAGTGCATACATTTTTTTTTTTAATTTATATATATATAAGTACATATAATATAAATATGTATAAGTTGCATAAGTTTTGTATATTAATCGTATATCATTTTACCACACCATATGCAGGCCTAAAAACAAGTTAAGTGTGAGTTTGTAATTAAAAATAAAAAAAAATTGAAAAAATAAATTTGCAAAAAACATAATTTTTTATTTGTATGCAAACATTGTTGTCAATAAACACATAAATATATATATATATTTTTTTTTGTAACTACAATGAAGCATAATTTTTAACATAATTCCTTTTTTATTTAGACATTTAGTATATATGTGAATTTAAATAGTTGCTTGAGTCTTAGCTTTAGTTAATTGCACTAAATATTTGCATGGGATTTATGCTAAATCTCATTTTTGATTTACGAAAATGTTTAAAATGTTAATTTTTTAATCGAGGGCTGCTTAAATGTTTTTTTTTTTTTTAGTTTTTTATATATAGTTTATCCATCCATTCGATTTTTTCCGGTATAGGAATTTACTTTCTAAAGCAGGAGATGGGATTGAAATAGCATTGTCGGTATCTCACTTGACGTTTGCTTTCGGGTAGACGGTAAAGCTCATTCATATTGCCGTAGGAGGGTGTACGCATGTAGGAGTTGTAGCTTTAAAGAGAGTTACAAAGAGGATTAGGAATTATTAGTTAAGAATTTCGTGGATTTAAGCAAGTAGACTGGAAAATAACCCAAAAAACGGCAGCTTCATTAATGAATATAAATATGTAGTAGTATATGCTTTCTTCAGATCATTTGTATTGTATTCTCTGAGTAAATCAAACACTCAAGGAACCTAAGGGGGCACGATTTTTGTTGAAAAACGAAACTTAATTTGTACGGCCGATTTCGTAATCTTCTTCTAAATTTTATTTTGAGGATAAGATTAAGCCCTTATATAGGAGTTTTCGGTTATAAAATATTTAATTTTTGTCTTGAAAATGACCATTGCAAATTGCAATAATCAACAGATTTCAGGTATATCCTACTAAATCGTTTCTTCAACGGCATCAAATCGGGCTAGATTTTCGAATTATAAGCATAAATACGGAAATATCCCAAAAACGGAAAAACGGATTCTTTGGATAATTTTTACTGCAGTTTAAGATCCGTTTGAAACAGTCTATATTGTATCCACTGAATAAATTGGTGCTATAAGGGACACTTTGTCAGATATTCCTAGAGTCAAGAGAGTACATCCGAAAACGAAAACTTTTTTCCTGAAAATTTGGCCAATCCTAACCCTAATCCACCCTAACAGCGAGACATATACAGTCTCGGGATATGTGCATTCTTCCATTCTAAAAGAAGACACAAATGTGTCAATCACAGATTACTGCACACCCTTAGAGCATGTATCAACATTATTCACCACATATATCCGCTCTAGAGAATCGTGGTTGGAAAGTCAACCAGGTCACACTGACCATATTAACTTCTTCACAGTTGGTTCCAAGCTTAACAACCAAGTTGGGGGGTCTACTCTGAGGAACTAAATATTCGGCAGTCTTTCCGACTTCCGAGTCATTGTAGCGTTTTTCAAGCGGAGATCCTTACCATTAACAAGGCTTTGATCTGCTTAGGTAATATCGGCCTGGAAACCAGTGCCATAAACATATACTCGGACAGCCAGGCCGCCATCAAGTCACTTCGGGCACTGTCCTCAAACACGTTGACAGTCAACAACTGCCGCAGATCTATTCAAGAGATGCACAGCAGTTCGTTATTAGCCTCATTTGGGTGCCAGGGCACCAAAATATAACAGGTAACGAGATAGCAGATGAATTGGCCAGACAGGGCACGACCTGTACCCTCTTGCGAGACAAAGAGGGTATTCGTATGTATGCCAATGGCCACTTTTAAGCTTCAGACTAGGGAAATATTTAGATCTTATGTACAAAGGCCAAAAATCGATCCAAAACGATAAGCGAGGCTCTGCGGACTCAACCGGTCACAGTGTTCGACAGTTGTCAGAGCGATCACCGGACACTGGCTAGTCGGAACACATGCGACCAGAATGAACGCTCCGAGCAACGATTTTTGCAGCAGCTGCAGAGATGAGCAAGAAGTTGAGTCAGTAGAGCAAGTTACATTGTAGCAACAGGATGGGAATCCTTTTAGTTTTCCTGAGGAGAAGGGTGTAAAATAGTGATCCATGCGGTTTCACAACGGGCCGGTCGAGGCCTAACTGTGCTGACTTTTTAAGCCAGTTGCCGCTCCTACCTACATACCTACCTATAATACCTTTGGCCAATCTCACAAATTCGATGTGAATAAAGTTGTTTTCAAATAATTTGCACGATTGTATGGCTTTATATTGATATCTATCTATATATATGTACAAGAAAAAGGAATCAGAAAGCATTTAGTACTAATTTATGGAAAGAAAACCATAATTTTTTTAAGTGAATTAATATTTTCAATTTTTTCATAAATGTTAACATCTTTCTGTATCCTGGTAATACCCACTTTCAAAATCTCACTCAAAATCTTCATATAATTTATTTCGCGTTCAAATCCTAGGACCAAAAATCCAGTGCTCTTTTAAGCTTTGAGAAGTTAATCTCTCTCTCTCTCTCTCTCTCTCTTGGAGTTCCAAGATATCTAGTTCTATTAAGTTTTTGAGCTTATGCCAACACTCTAAAATCAATTTAATCATTCAATCATCATTTAGTATAGGCATTCAATGATCATGTCTTCAAAAAAAAACTTTTGATTAAAGCAAAGAAAACTCTATTGAAGGCTATACGAATGCACTCGAATAATTTTACCAATTGTTTTTGAATGCAAAGCAAACCAAAAAATATTTTTTTAAACTTGAGTGCTCGAATGCTAACTTGAAACTAGTACAGTCTGAATGAATGGTAAGTACAGTCTGAATGAATGGTAAGTACAGTCTGAATGAATGGTAAATGAATGCATTTAGTGTACTCATTTTATAACAATTTCAATTGATAAAATTGAGTGTATGGATGCTGGGAGCAACTGAAACTTGTCTATAGACCAGTCTGTGCAGTTTAATACTCAGCTGTACATATTCGCGTTACAAATTTATCTGTCTTCTAAGACTTCGTTTTTTTATCGATTGAACATCATTTGTTATCATTTGTTACTTGGACTAGACACACTTTCTGAGCGTGAATGTGTGAAAAACTGTTTAGAGTGCATTCATTAGTCAAAATTACTCGTAATCCATAAGCTTTTCTCATACAAAACTATGTGAGAATTTTAAATTATTAAAGATGGTGATCATTTATTTGTTCATTCATAAAAAGGAAGCGAGAATGTTTTAAACGAAATTTTGAGTAGTTTTGAACATCAAATTTTGCGCACACCACTCATAATGAGTGGGAATGTTTCAAATGCGCTTTTGAGTGCAATCAAAACTTATAATTGGTACTGACTATAAGATTCTAGCCCTCGGTTGAGCTTGTAATCCCTAGAGAGCGCGTCCTCAAGGTGTCGGATAGGGGAAATCCTCCTGACCTGGATGGTTGACAGGAAATCAACCTCTCGCGGACCACATAAGCCACTCAACCAAGTGCAGAACGTTGCTAGAAGAGCGGTCACCCTGTAAACATATTCCACATCCTATAGCAGCGTCTGTTAAGCAGATCAGGTGCGGTTCCGATATAAATGTAATATAAATGTGCATTATTTCTTCATACTGGAGTACCACAGACCTTAAAGTGGGTTGCGTTGGGCTAGTAATCCGACCGGAAAAGCCCCTTACTCAAGAAACCGAAACTACCGCCCTTCCGACCAGGAGTACACGGCATTAATTTATTATTAATTATATTGAGCATGCATAGGTCAGTGTTCAGTGTATTCATTCAAGCCTTTAAAAATAATTCATCCAACTAGTTGCGTTGAGAGCACTGCGCTCATTTCTTCATTCATTTTGAGCAAGTATGTGTAAGGCACTATTAAGAGCAAATAATCCTTTTCACCTGTGCACTGGGTTCATTCATTGACTCTCGCTCATTTTTAGTACCAATTTAAATGAACTCTTGTGTTCATTGGACAATTCATCGAATTTATTTATTTGTGCACACTGCATTCATTTCTTCATTCATTTTGAAAATGAAAGCTTCAGGCACTTTTGAATGCAGATAGTTGGAAACAAATAAACATATTCAAACATTGGCTTCATTTATTGAGTAATGTTGCTCTTTTGCATCACTTCAGATGAATTTGTGCGATAATTCTTGGAATTCATTCGATTGGATACACTGCATTCATTGGTTTATTCATTTCAATCATTTATGAGTCAGACATTTTATTTTCAAGAAGTTGTAAGAGTAGCGGAAAGTAGGTTATTGGCTCATTGGGCTAGGTAACACATGCCCCACACTTTTCGGCTTTTGAAGCCTTCAGTACGAATATTCACAAAAAATAATTATAATAATTCTTTTGATTGAATGTTGTGTACCGGGATCATTCATTTAGTTTTGTTGTTCCTTAGAAGCAGCTTAGATGAATTAGATTTATCGAGTTCATTAGATTGTGTACATCGCGTTTATTGTGTTCATTTTGAGCAAATGCAGGCAGGCATTCATATGCCTTAGAATTTGTTCATTCTTAATTGAACACCATTCTTCTTCTTAACTGACCTAGTGTACCAGAGTTCACCAATGACTTTTGCAAATCTTTAGCAGCACTTCGGATGATTGATGATTCATTAAAGAATTCACCAGATTGGGCTTACTGCATGCCTCAATGCCTCTTTTTGAGTTGGAATGCATAAGAAACTTTTAAGAGCAGCTCTACAGTAATGAATAATCTTAGTCATTTGATATTGTGCACTGAGTTTATGCATTAACTTACGTTGCTCTTCAGCACACTTTCAGATGAACTCGTGTGTTTATTTGACAATTCATTGAATTCATTAGATAGTGTACATCGCATTCATTGCTTTATTCATTTTGCTCATCAATGCGGCGGACACTTGTTGAGTACCGATTTGATGTAACAAATATGTACTCTGATTCATTTGATATTGTGCATCGTGTTGATTTATTCACATTTTTTTTTGACTTCTAAAGTCATTTAAACGCGTGTGTTCATTTGCAAATTTATCGATCTTATTATATTGGGTATAGCACATTTTTTGCCTCATTCATTTTGAGTTGGAATACAGCAGTTACTATCAAGTGTAGCTCTACAGCAATGAATAATCTTAGTCATTCGATTTTGTGCACTGGGTTCATTTATAAACATTTATAGTTCATTGGTGCTGATTCGAATGAACTTATTGGACAATCAAAACCTAAACAAAACCTATATCAGCTCAGTAGCCTCCCAATTGCTAAGTATATATCTTTTGCATATTACCTGGGTCTATATTGCGCGAACAGCATTTGTAAACGATCCATGGGTATATTGGGATATATGGCCTGAGCGGGCATATCATAGGCATAGGAATTTCGCATTTCCTCGTTATCTGGCGTTGCCAAGCCATCCGTTTCCTTAGATTTAAGAGCATTTATAAGATTTTAGTAATCACTGCCTGTAAAGCATTTATAACTACTTACCGCATTGTTGTCCGCATTGGAAGGACGCGCTTCGCTCAGAGCCAGCAATAGGGCCAAAAGCATGGCATAGCACAAAAAAGTTTGCACAAATTTCAACATCTTGTCTGGCACTAAAAATTTTATTTCATTTTAATAGATTATTTGAAAAACATAAATGCCTATTAAAATTTGATTTGGCAGCTTAGCTTAAGAGCCTCTACGCTTCTAAGTACCATTTGAAGTCATTATCGAAGTCCAAGTCAAGTCTGAAATACTTGTTTAAGTTTACATAAGACTGACAGCTACTCATAACACATGTAATATAATTATTTTATTTTTAATTAAAGTCTACTAAAGTTTTTTTAATGCAGCTTAACTGGCTTTATCCGCTTAAAGTTCGGCCAAAGGAATTCTGGCATATTGCAACCAACAGGTAGCCGCAACACTTGTTGCCACAAAACGTGACCTCCCGCTGCTGCACGTGGTCGGATTTGTGCATTGTGCGGCACAAATGCATTTCCGCAATTAAGCCGGAAGTAAACTTGAATATATGGAATACATAACAACATAACAAAATGGACGACGTCAGCTGGCATAAAAAGTTTTTCAAGTTTAATTGATTGTTATGAAACGTGCTTGAACTTGAGGATTAGACTAGTTGGGTGGAAAAATAATTCACATGTTTTTAGTGCAGTTGGCTTTTAGTGGCATTTGACTTAAGGATGACAAATAGTTGGACAATATAAGATAGAATTTATTTTTAACTCGAAAATAAATGTCAAGTGTTACATGCAAAGTTTGGTTGCATAAAATATGCAATTTATGGGTGGCGCCATATGTGTGTGATTTTATAAACTTATAAAACTTGGCCTCAATTTTAAACAATTTAGTGATAAGCATTTAGAACGCAATAGATTTCCTGAGTGGTACATGTGTCTTAAGGAATCTTAGAAAATCGTAAGGCCATCAACGATGCTTTTAATTTCGAAAGAGTGCTATTTCGAAAAATATGAGTGGTTTTCGCGGAAAATAAATTTTGCTCATATTTTAGGACTTTTGGTTGCTGTCTTTTCTTTTAAGCATCTATACATTCATCTACGCTTACAGAGAACAATTTGATCAACAAGAGAACCAACCGTATATTGTGATTTGCTAAATTTTTTATATTTGACATTTTATATGGATAGAAATAAACGAAGCAGAATTTGTTGCGGTGTTGGTTGACCAATTGTTAGTTTTTAAGTTCAATCAGTTAATAAAATAATGTCAATAAGTCAAGACATGAAATTTTGTAAACATTTCTTTTTTTAGAAAATACGAACCAAATTTGCCAATAAAAATAAAAATATTTCTAGATAAAAATAATAATAATCAAAAATCTCGAAATAAGTTGGGTTAGGTTAGGGCGGCTGCTGGCTTGAAACCAGCACACTTAGGCCTGGGCTGAGCCGTTGTGACACCGCACGAATTCCATTGAATTTTTACCCTTCTCCTATATGGTATGCTTAAAAAGGGTCCCATCCTGTTGCAGCAATGTAGCTTGCAATCTTTCTCGGACATAAACTCCAGCCCTGCTAGGTTCTGAAGGAAATAGTAACCCAGGTGCTTTTTCCTGCGTCTGCTAAGAGCTTCGCAGGAGCAGAAGAAGTGCTCTACTGTTTCTATCTCTTCCTCATCTCGGCAGCTTCTGCAAAAGTCATTTATAGGAGCATTAAGTCTCGAAATAAGAAATTTCAAAATTCTGACATATGTTATTTAATTTTGATCCACAGTTTTAATATAGATTTTTATACACTAGGGAACCTAGATAGATCGGAACTTCGGTTTTAATTCTTTTCAGTTACCTATTTATTTAAGTTTAGCTATTATAATCATCGTTATAAACTCTTCTTCCATTTTATAAAAGATTTTTATAGCTGCTTAGCAATATGGATTTTGCGCTCTTCAATGCTGAATTCAAAGTTTAGCCGCAAGAGGGAGACACAAAAAGATCATGATACTAGGAAACCTAGGTGGAACTTCGTTTAAAATTTTTTCAGATACCTTTTTATTTTAGTTTCTTGATTCCACTCATTGTTATAAATTTTTCATCTCTCTCCATTTTATATACGATTTTTTCGCCTGCTTAGCAATATGGATTTTGCGCTCTTCATTGGTGAGACAATGCTGAACTAACGATTTAGCCGTAAGAGGGAGCTAAAAACAGTTCATGATAAGTTTCAAATTTGTCCGCGAGATGGAGCAAAAAAAAACCATGCCAAGTTTTAAAACTTTGCGCCAGAGGGCAAATAAAATAAATGATGACGGAATAATACATATGATTATGCTAAGGAAACATATTACAACTGATGAGCAGTCATGAACAATAAACCTTGGCATCATAAATTGTTAATGCAAAGACATTTTGGAACTGTTTGATTGTTAGAAGTCCCATTGTATGGAAGAAAATCTGGTTTTAAAATGTCAAAAAAATAGTCAATCATTTTAAGAACTAAACTTAATACAAACTAAGTTCACAGGCATTTTTTTTAAGAATTCCAAGAACAATCAAAACACTTCTAACGTTAAATACAAACATTTTTTTGATTCTTACAGGCATTGAGTTTTTAAAAAAGCCTAAAGATTTGAAAAAAGAATTGAAATTCTGCCGAAAAAAAGAGTGAGCTTACGACCCGAAGATTGTCACCGCCGGGGGCGAATTTTTCTCCCGAAGACCCTGAAGCTCTGACTTTATCGAAAAGGTATAAATTTTGAACTGAATTCTTCAGCTGCTTCTAATTCAGATGACTATGACCGTACCAAGCAGATGATGGCTGAGACTTTAGCGTCACTTTAAAATTAATCTAGTGCATGCTTATTAGCGCTTCTTTTACAAATCGAACGGATGGGATAAATATATAAATATGGGATAATATATTTAAATTATTTGTAAAAATTGCATGAGGGTTGTACGTGTTTCAGATGTTAAATAAGGTCTTCGTATATAAATACATATCAAATCTATTTCTTTTTCCATCATAAAATTTATTAAAATTTTCATAGGGATCAAAATTTTGAAGTCTTAATTGATGTTTGATTAGAAAACAAAAAATTGCCTATATAAAGTCGTAGTCAGAGCTGCAGGAATCCTTTAAATACAAAACTTTCTGCCAACTTTGGCAACACTATCATCAACAACTCGCACATCTATGTCTTTTAAAAGAACTTCGAAGTCAGTAAATATTTTAGAAAAAAACGGTTACTACACAAAAGTTAAAGCCCTACAAGCCGCTCATGCTCGAGTCCTAGGATAATATATTATACCATGGTTTTCTGAAGGAACATCAATTCCAAATCCAATTTACCTTCACTTGCAGTGATATCAAGCTATTTGCATGAGATAGGCACATAAATCATTCTGGACTTTTACAGAAAATTTATGCATTTCATTCTGGAATTAATTAAACCACGTCCGGTATAAACAAATATACTAATATACACATGAACAGCTTTGACCTTATGAAATAATAAAGCCAAAAATATGTAAAACAATGGCGTATATATATATATATATTGATGCATATGTATAACATATTCAGTATAACTCATTATGCTTTGCATAATCTGTCCAATTACATATGCAAGCATTTGCTAAAATACTTACAAATCAAGTTCAAAGGACATGCCATTAGAACAACCAGCTGACCAATTAAATACACACATGTTTCCAAGCCATCTAATATCCACCTTTATATGCACATATATTGTCCCTTCAATGTCAATGTGTTTGGAATCTGAATGGCATCAAAACCCACACACACACGCACCCAAAGACACATGCTAAAAGTGTGTGTGCTCTTAATTGCAAACAACATAATGACATAATTTCGTCAGGAATCAAAATCTGTTTCTACTTGGACATGAATATTTAACAAGCTGCTTATATACGTTGTACACATAAACATAAACATCAGCTTAGTGCTTAGGTAAAGTGACAACGTGGGTTGTCCACAACAGCCATGGCATCCATTAGCCCCCAGGAGCAGCAACTTGATGTCATGCAACATGCAACAGGTGACGTCTAACAACAATTTGCTGAAGCTAAAACCAACTAAATGACGCAAGCAGTAAATTTTAATGACTCGTTTCATATTTTTCAAACGCTCTTGATTTTTTCCATATACCTTATACCCTGTAAACGGAAATTGAGGCGTATGTTAAGTGAGTGTAAAAAAATTTGGTGTGTGAAGAGAAGGAGAAGGAGAAGGGGAACAAGACCAAAACAAAGTATATAACAAAGTTATCTGTTTGTCTGTCTAGAACTTTTTCTGACAGACCGAACAAGCTATTGGTACAAAATTTGATGATGTAGTTTCAAAGTTATCACTGGCAATCGGGCCTACTTTTCCCCGATTGAATTTTATAGCTTTTCAGGATAAAATCTTTAAATTCTTTCATTCCTTAAAAGTCTCTTGAGAACTTAGGAGACATGCAAAAATGTCAAACTTTTCTTATATCCGATCTATAAGTAAAAATTTTGTTAAAATCTGTTGAGAACTTGAGAAATTTTGTGTACAAATTTCTACCTTTAAGTCCCTTCTTCAAGCATCTCTGTCACATATTTGTAAACCTATTACAAAACAAAATTGGAACCAAAATGTAGCCTTAAATATAAAGTTAATTTAACTTTTTTGGAATACCATCCCATATGGAAACAAATTTCGAAGAGTCTGAATATATTCAAAGCAACAGATGTTTTTTGTTTTTGCGGGTGCAAGCCCCCGCACCTCACCCTAGGTATTTTATTCAAAAAGGTGTAGAATTTTCCGTGCGAAATTTTTCATTCTACGCATAGGCCTTAAGATAAAAAATATTTTTTGTTTATGGGTATACCACAAAAAAAAAAATTCTGCAAGTTTAAATTTGATTTTTAATGCGATATTTGTTATAGGTTCAGATGTTTTTTGGGCAGAACGGGCGTGGACTTCAAGAACCTCGTTTTACTTTTTGGGCAAACTGACTGCTGGTCCTTCAGAACAGTTTTTTGGCTTATACAAAGAGCTGCGACAAAAAAAAATATTCGACTCCAAAATTCATTCGAACTGGGATTTCCGATTCCTCAGGCTGAACATCTTACAAAATTTATTGCAAAATACGATATACCGGTGGGAAGCCTCAGACCCACCTCCGGATCTGCGAACACTTGGTTTACACCAGGGGGACAGTCTCTCATTTTACATAGCTCGCGAGGCTATTGCACCAAAATCTGCCGCAGCGCAGTCGGCTCATGCACGGTACAATCCCTCTCTCGTTTTTTCTTGATTGCGGTTCTTGCTCTCTCGTGTGCTTTTGCTTACTGCGCTGCTTACTCACACAAAGATATTTTTGCTTGTATGAATTTTGCCCACCATTGGTTTACAAATCCTTTAAAATCACTTAAAAACTTAGGGTATTCAGTATAAAAAGGTACAGGCAGTATTGAAAGCTACAGTGTATATTTAAGTCGGGATGCCCCGAATGTAACTGGCGCACTTGTTTTATTCTCAATTTCTCCTTTTTTGGTGCACTTTGCGGTTATGGTAGTCATAAAAAATCTGTGCTAAGGTCTGGTTCCCATTATCTTACAACTTTCGAAACTCATGTTTTAACGTTTAAGCTATTGTAGGAAAAGTAATTAATTGTGGATGTACTTGAAGCCAACGTTATATAAAAGAACTCCTAATCTGTGTACATATAAATAATAAAAGTACTTTTACTGA